>OX419345.1:3413574-3421074 GCA_948470475.1 Galaxea fascicularis | reverse complement strand
AAACTCCGCTCTACTCTGAATCATTGCTTGGAAGCAGTTCCGTTTGCTTGTGATGATGTGGGTTAACGGGCAGGGAACGAAGCGGTAGATTAAAAGCCGTTGAAGTAAACGGTAGATAAACATGTAACGAAACAATTTTGAGGTTGTGAGCCGAAAATATCCTACAGCTCCTGTATCACGTACTCAGGCCGAGAGCAACGGAAACAACAAACCTCTTTAAGCTTGAGCAGAATGTTATCCACAGCAGTGTGAGTGTAACTGGTCAGAAGAACAGATTTTCCACTGGCCACTAACAAGCGGACCAGGCAGGAGATGGTAGTGGTTTTCCCCGTGCCTGGCATGCCAAGGATCAGTGCATAGTGTTGCGCGCATAGCGCTTTGCACACCGCTTTTCGCTGGTCCGAGTTTAGTTCCTGAAGAATGGCGTCCGTGGCTGGATCTGAAGGAATGGTCTGACTTCTGTTTTGAGACCTGAAGACAGAAAACAACAAATTCATCAGCGCTGAAGTGAAAAGATGCACCACTCATGGACTCAGTACTCAGTTCTATGCTTCCCCACGGAAGGATGAATCTACGTTTTACGGATAATAAAACTAGAAGATTTATCACCTGGTGGTTTTTGTTAAGATCAGCGTAGGTTACCTCTTTCATTTGAAAGCGGTTTCAATTGACAATAAAAAGTGAGTTGTGACGCATGCACTTTCAGTGGCAGTTAAAAGCAGTTGCTTCGAGTTCTGATTGGCTGAATGAACCTTTTAGCTCGGATGTGATTGGTTGGGTTACTTTTGCTTTGGTTACTTGACGGCAAAAGTAACCAGCCCGGGGGGGGAGGGGAGGGGGGTACTCCCTTACTCTCCCTTATATGGGCTATATGGGTATGTGCGGCGCCAAAGGGTACGGTTTATAGCCGTTTTGGTCTGAAATAGGGTATGGTTGTGCATGGTTTTCAATTGGCGGTGCATTATGCAACCTGCTTTACAGTGTGGAATTTTACGCTGGAAAGTTTGTACAGTTTTGTATCCTACTTAATAAGGGCGTATATACATTGCAATTAACACTGGTCTGAGCTAGGGAACTGATTACAAGGCAGGTCTGAAATAGGGTATCAAATTTTTGATTAGGTCTGAAATAGGGTAAGGGTTTCAGGAAACGTGCCGAATACCCCTACCCAATTTTTCTGGAAGTACCCCTCTGGAAGTACCCCTCTCTCCCCGGGGTAACCAGTAACCACACATCACTGACTTACGGTGACTGCTGAGAGAAGTAATCTGTGATTTGTGAAGTCTGGCTTGACATGCCTCCTGCATTACTTCTTCTCCTTGAAAACACCGGCGGCTCTAGATCAATGATTTGCCGTCGAAGTTGAGCGTCTCTGTCGGAATCACCTTTGAACAGCTTAGCCATGTTGGACCATAGCGTGGTAAGAGTGCTATATTCCTCATCTTTATCCAGGCGGTAAAGTTTTAAGCTTGTTTGTTCAGTCTGCACGTCATATCTGAAGGGGAGATAAAGCTAAGGTTCAATTACAGATCAAGGCTTGATTGTTTAAAACTCGATTAACCCTAATTCACGATCAAATATTCATTTCGCGCAACGGGAAACTTCTAAAAAGAAAAATGTAAAGCTCAACAAAAATTCGCATTGAATTTGAAAGGCAAAAATCTTTTAGGAACAGTAATTAAGGTAAAACCAGAGTTCACACTAACACTGCATAAGTTTAATCGTGCTTTAAACAACTGGACCCAAAAACTGTTCCCTGTTCGCTCAGTAAACAGCTAATCGCAAGGTCTTTTTCGCCTTAAAAATTCGGATTAAATTTAGATAAAAAACGACCGTTTCCTGACATCGTAATTCCCAGGTCAATAACGCTTATAAGTACTTATAAGTGCAAAATAACGCTAACTGACATTTTTGAAAAGTTTACAGCAACTGGAGCAGAAAAATCGGGGAGTAAGAGTCCATTCGTCTACAAATGTTTGCAATTTAACTCAATTTTCACTACCACACGGCAATCCAAGCAGATCATGTATTAGCTCACTGGAAGGTGGCAGGAAACAACAGGAGGTCGTCACAGTCCTTGTCACAATAACAGTTACGTCTTGCGGGAAAGGGGAATGGGCCAGTTAAAAAGTGCTTCTGGACGCGCAATTATAAGGTGTCAATGGGATGTACTACAGTGAAATAAAGCTTACCTTTTTGTTAAATCCCGGTCTAGTAAGACAACAACCTCCTTCGTTTTAACCTCATGAATGTAGCCTTCAGTAATGAAACGAATAATACTAACATTTTTTTCATAAAATAAACCAAGTAGTGTAACTAACAATTCAGTGATTAAGCTGACCATGTTTTCGGTAATTTAGATAGGAAGTTTACCTGCAGCCAGAGCTATTGATCTTCTACTTTCTTCACTCAAAATCACTCGATCTCCCGTAGTGATTGGTACTTCTTGCAGTGGCGTCAAACTGGGGTGATCTGCTGCGCGCTCAAACGTGTGTCTAAAATAGCGACTGTTAGCGGCCATTCCATTGTGATCACTTGGCTTCAGGACCATATTACTGAAACAGCGACCTAGCTTCTCCCTCTCCCATCCCTCCAAGCACCAAATTTCCCGCTGGGTTCTCTTCTCTTCCATCTCCTTTCCTTCCAGACAAACTAGCTTAAACCAGTTAGTGAAGAAGTTCATGTAGGTATTTGTCATGTGGTCTGTCATCTCGTTGAAGAACGACCCAAGACCGCTGGTCATACCGTCCCCTTGTTCAGCAGCTTTGTGGAAGGTAGTGCAGTTTTGTGCTTGAGAACAACGCCGACAGGTGTTGAGATCTTTCAGCATTGCTGGAAATAGAGAAGATTTAACCTTTATTTAATACGACTAAATATAATTTAGGCGAAGTTAAACTCAAGCCCATACTGGTCAGCAGTCACCCCTTTCCCGTGGTTCAGGGGCGGCCTTGAGCCCTGCACAGAGGCTGTGTGAGTAAGGTCATTTTCCAGCTGAATATCCAAGCTTTTCCCTCTCATCTCTCTATTTGGTAAGTATTGGGTTTGGTAAGTATTCCACTGAATGGTTCAGTATGACGGTGCCTTTGCTGGTGGCCGCTCACTCGGTTGCCATGGATATTTTCTCCTTCCTCCCTGCCTAATGGCTCCACCGACTGTTTAGGCACCAGCTACAAAGCTAATCTATTGTTGATGAATTTAATGTGTAGTTTTCATGTGAACTGAGAGAACGTGAAGATCCAAATGGTACATGCTACACACCATTTAAGGCATTCCTTCTTCCCCACCCGAGCTGAACGGCATGTTTAACTACACACCTGGCATAGTGCCTGTCGACCCAGCCCGGCTGAGTGTCAAGTAACGAGCAACTTCATTTCTTTTCATGATCAGCGCCCTCTTCTCATTAAGGAAACCTGGCACACTGAGCATATGAGCAGACTTCATGTAAAATAACAGACCAGCATCAACAGCTTGAGAGTAGCGATCAGACATCAGAAGGGTGTACAAGATCACTTGCGCTCTGTGTTCAATAGATCCTAAAATACAAATGGTTAACCCTCTTACTGTGAAAATCCGAAAACCGTGAATACTAGAAATATTTATGGAATGTTATTGTGTTTTTAAAAGTAAAAAGCCAATGGCACAAGAATACTAAACCGCAAACAGTAAAGGCAATTAGTTTGTAGTTTCACGTTGCTTCTGATTGCTTGCTGCACAATGGGAAATGACAAAATTAAATCAAAGTGTTCACGGTTTTTGGATTTGCACAGTAACCCGATCAGTGATGAACATCCTACTTTAAAAAAGTTGAAACGCTTGGTATCGATTTTTCAGCCTTTCTTTCAGAAAGTGAAACGTAAACATGAATGAATGGGTATACAGCCTGTATGCACACACTGCTTAGAGACCTGGAGGCGGAGAGTATCAAGGTAGCAGTAGTTTATTAGACAACTCACCCAATGCTATCACAAATAAATTGACCTGCTCCCAACGTCAGTGGCTTCATAGCTCAGTTGGTAGAGCATCGCACCGGAATCGCGAGGTCACGGGTTCAAGCCCCGTTGAAGTCCTGAATTTTTTTCAGGCTTCTCTACGCAATTGTAAAAATTGCGATCACAACTACGACGATCATTCTTCATTTGAACAAATAAAATATTTGCCTGCAAATAGAATCTTTATGTCTTCTCTCTCATGCTTAGTGTCATTATAGTTGAGTAGTACTGGGACTTAGACTTGTAATTACGTGAATCTCCCTCCCAGGTTGTGTAGGGGTTGTGACCAAGCAGGCCATGTGCTTGTCATTGGCCTCGATTGGTTCCGGTCTGGAAGTTTGCCTTAAATTTTCCCTCCTTCCCATGTTCCCTCTTGTTCTTGTATTGTAGTTACTTTTCAGACTTTTTTCTTTGGTGATACCAACAGATCCCACTCACCAAGTTTGCTGAACATTTTTCCTGTTTTCAGTTCCAGTGGCATCACTTTAGTCTGCACCTGCTTTCCAGTATCAGACTTGTGTCTCCCGATTTTAGGTCTTCTGTCAATTTTAACTTCAACTGTGGCATCAACTTTGCCTGAAGTGGCATATTTATGAGATTGTTAAACATGAGAAATTTTCAAATATGTTTTGCTTTAAGAAGTTTAAATAACATTTTAGAAGCTCAGTATCAGGCAACGTTCCACGTGGGCAGGATAATTGCAAAATATACACAATAATTTAACAACGTTTTTCTTACGTTTTATCTTTCATATGACCTGTGTAGTTCAAAAACAAACTAAACACTTTCTATTATGGACTAAAAACTGGATATAAAAAAACTTGAATTTCTTTTGAACGTTTTTAATATGTGGCATTGTGAGAACAAAGAGGCAATGTACACCTTTGCTTTTGCAATGGCTTACAAGAACAATGACGATAATTGAAAACAAAACAAAGTCACTTACCCTTTAGCCCAAATCTTGGAGACCAGATGTTCTCTTCGATGTCTCTTAGTGCTGAGACACAAACACTGGGCTGCTCTGTGTCATGGGGATACTCTGGGGTCTTAAAATCCATAGTCCCAAAATCAGGGTGTGGAAATGGTGTCACAAACCTCTTGGCCCAGTCACAAAGTAGCGGAATGTGCTCCTTGAGTTTCTCTAGTGCCCAGTTCTCTGTCTGTCCTAAGCTGTACAGGTCGTCTAGGTAGGAGAGGTTGCTGAGCAGTCCACAGGCTCGTTTTAAAAGAGCATCAGGTGAAAATTCTTTGACAATAATGAGAAAATCGTTTTAACCTTTGAAGAAAGACTGTCTAGGGGCATGAAAAACTAGTTTTTCTTCCTTATTTTTCTTAACAAAATTTTTCAGCCCTTATCACATCCTCGCCTGTAGGTTTCTATGTAATTGTAACAACAACTCATGTTACCTGATCAAAGAACATGATAGCATACTTACAGGTATTTTAGAGGATGGCCTACTTATTAATTTTCCTAATACATTTAAGCAATTTTCAAGAAAATGAATATACATATCAACATAAACAACAAAAGATACACCAAAGCTTTCTATGCAATTGCAACAACAGCTCATGTTACCTGATGAAGGAACATGATAACATACTTACAGGTATTTTAGAGATGGACTCACTTATTAATTTCCAATAAAAAAAAAATATATTTTACCTGATGTTTAAGCAATTTTAAAGAATATGAATATATATATCTACATAAAACAACAAAAGATACACCAAAAATACATATGCAAGTTGGTATTAAAGGCCATTGTGGAATTTCTCAAAACTACCTAAATTGTTTTGAGGCCAGGCCAGGGGTCACAGTCAAGACAATCACATACAAAGGTGAAGCTGTTTGTGGTGCAAAAATATCCAAGACAGTATTATAAGCATTATTAGCACAAATCAAACATTTTTAAAAATCAAACGAGTAACTGAATTTCTTTGAGAGGTAGATTGAAGAGGTAGCCATACCACAATCAGCTCTGACAACAATTTTGTTGCCCCGTAATTAATTATACTTACCATGAAACTCCATTGCTAAGTCAAACAAATCATGCAGAAGAGTGCCAATCAGCATTGCCTCGCTCTGGTCTTCTGTGCGAAATCGCTCATTGAGAATGCTCTGCCGCAAGCACTTTGTTGCCATGGAAACAGTTGTTCCAGATACCAAAGTGTCAGGATGGACAACAAGGTACTGGTCAGCTGAGTTGTCAAGGATACAAAATCCAGTCTTTGAGTCAAACATTCCTGAAACAGACAACATCAAGAACAATGGAATTATTCCAGCTTCATTATTCACACTGAAAAAGTGTGGTATAAGAGAAAACAGAGAGGATGCCAAACTTTTTAGGATTTGATCTAATGTGATTTTCTTAAACTTATGGTTGAACTGAAGGCAATTTAGAGTTCTACATTTATGCAAGGGAGGAAATTTTTATGATGGTTCATCCTTGTGATAACTTGAACAATCATGGTCTATTTGCAATAATTATTATAGACACAGAGTAGCCAAGAATTGAGTGACTGATCACCAAAAGCATCTTAAAATCCACAACAGGCTGATTCATTCTGATGCTTCTGATGCTGTCTTCCCATCTGTTTACTCCACTACTACAAGCCATTGTGGTTTTGAAATGAAAGTTAAGATAACAATCTTTAGGGCAAATAATTATTGACATATTATTTTTGTCTAAAAATTGGTTATCATTTAGTTGAAAAATCTTAAGGAATTTTAGCCTGTGAAATCTATTTTTACATAGGGTGACAATGTGGGCACTGCTTATGAATGTTATTCTGATTAATGGAGCTGCCATGGGTCCCAAGAAGAATGTTATTTACTTCTTTGTTAATTTATCCCTTCACCTCATTAAATTATGTTTAATAATATATTTAATGGTTTTTGATGTTCAAATTTAAGATTGAAAGAGCACTAAAGAAACAGAGGAAAATATGGGAAGGTCATTGTTGACATCTGGCTGATGACAAAGCTGAAGTCCGGTCAACTAGGAACAAATAATATTAAAGGAATAGTATAGTGACATTGCTTTTTTAAAGAAAAATCCTAACAGATTATGAATGGCTATTCATCAAAGTACACCAAGACCAGTAGCTCATCACAGTTTTTTGTTCTGTTCTGTCAGATAGAAGACTGATAGAGGAGAGGTGTCTAGACATTGAGGTGAGGACCATCTAAAAGGGTGAAGGAATTAAGATCTCTTAAATGTGAAATTCAGTGCCTCAACCACCTGGCCGAATTTCCTTTCTCCTGCAAAGCAAAGTACCAATAATTTGCACATGTTTTGGGACCTTTTTAAGTCCCACATCATTTATGACAATCATAGACAGGTTGCATGTCTGTCATACACTGTTGCTCAGAAACAGCTGGTATCACAAACTTGCTTTTCTGTCAGAATGCTGAAAATAACAAGGTTAGTAACATCTGCATGACCCATGAATTTTTCGATTTTTAAACAGAAAACAGTGCACAAAGAAAATACCCACCTGTTATATGCAC
>OX419345.1:3316074-3408574 GCA_948470475.1 Galaxea fascicularis | reverse complement strand
ACGAGAGGGCCTAAGACTCCACTGAGTTCACACCAGCTCTTTAAGTGACCTGTACAATGGTGCCACCTCAGTTCTGAAACTCCACAGGGACAGTGACAAAATCAAGCTGGAGAGGGGAGCAAGCCAAGGTGACAACATATCACCTAGACATTTCACATCATGTCTCCAAGATGCTACCATAAGGAGAATCGACTAGGAAGGCAGAGGCCTCAACATTGATGGAGAACACCTCTCCCATCTAATTTTCACTGACAATATTATCTTGTTGGCCAAATCACCAGAGGAACTGAACAGTATGTTCACTGACATCCATAAGACAAGCAAACTAGTTGGCTTCAACATTCATCTGGGCAAGACTAAAGTGATGTTAAATGATCAAGTCAACAATAACTGTCCATGGAAAGAAAATCGATGTTGCAGACAGCTACATATATCTAGGAAAAACATTGATGCGAGATCGTGGTCTATTTCCTGAGATCAGGAGGAGGGTTGCACTTGGTTGGGCAGCCTCTAGTGGATAACATCACGGGAAGTCGCAAGGCAAGTATAAAGATCAAGAGGAAGACACACGGTGATTACATTCTAACCAGTAATGACTTATGGTTGCAAGACATGGGCACTGAACGTTATGATGCAGAGGCTTGCCATCTTGCCAGTGAAAGATAGAATGCATAATGCTGGGCATTACACTTTGTCATTGAAAGCAAACACCTACATTCGACAAGAAACTGTTGTAAGTGACATAGTCAATGTTAGCAGGATGGTAAAGCATAGAGGGGTAGGTCACATTGCAGGGCTATCAGATAATCAATGGACTATCAGAGCAACAGAGTGGACCCCAAGAGATTGGAACAGAAAACAGGGTTATCCAAAAACAAGATGGAGAGATGATCTTACCAGGCAGCTTGGACCTGCATGGTCAAGATTAGCTAGGGACAGATACCTGTGGGATCAATCCAGGGAGGGGGTCTTCCACCAGGAGTGAATTTGGCCCTGATGATGATCATGAAACAAGACTACCAAGACCCAGGGGGCACTTAATGGACGTTTTGGTGGGGTGTGCTGTAAAGGCCATCAAATCATTCATTTTGCTACCCTGTTTAAGACAGGGGTTTAGGGGTTTAATTTTTTTTTTCCAAACAGATGGTACAATTGGGGGGATGGGGGCGGGTGTAGGGGAGGGATAACGCCTTCTAGGTAAGTGCTTTTGGGGGGCTAAAAGAACAACTAATATTAAAATGGATTTTTACTAGATGTGAAAAAAATGGATGGTTTTCTTTTATATTGGGTTCTATACTAACCCCTTGCCTGACTAAGGATTTGACTCCCTCATCTCCCCCACCCCGCAAGTTCGCCTCCTCTACCACCCCCTCGGAAGAAGCGCTTTGGTGAGACATCTCTTTCAACCCCCAAGGTAAGCAAATTCGCATATTTCTTGGATATTACCATAACACAAACTCCGGTGCCTTTGCAGCTTTACTTAGCGAGAAAGCAACTGTACTGGAGGACGTGCCCTATTATTGCGTGGTTAAAACGGAAGCACTAAATTTAAGTCAAGCTTGTTTAGGTTTACATACCTTGCCGAAGTAACTTTTTATATTTTGCTGCACTGGACCTTTTTCCTGTGAAAGAAAAAGCAGTAAAAAAGCAATAAACCCACTAAAGCTTGCAAGCCGAGGGCATGTTACCCCAAAACACCGCACCTCCTCCTCTGAGCTGCTTCTTGGTCTCCTTCCTTCTCCTTTGCCCGGCCTTGGTTTCCCCATTCCTCTCCTTGAGCAACAAGGATACAATTCAAGAAAAAATTTTAGCAAAAAACATGTACTGAATTGTAGCGAGAACCAATTGTACTAGAGACCAAACATTGCTTGCGCTTTGCGAGATTTCGCGTTTCCCGCCAAAGTCCGCCATCTTGTGTGTGACCGGTACGTCATGTAACAGTCGCATAGAGTGAATCGGATGAAAACGTTTGGGTGTGGTTCCTCCAAATAGTCCTGACCCTTTACGACAACAATACATAATCAAGCCATTTACCACACGTTTAGTTAAACTGAATGTGATCGGATAAAATTTATTGAATTGTAAACTAACTAAACGTTTGAGCATCTTTAGTAGCATCTTGCATATATATGATGGCTACATGCTTCAAATTTCATGTCCCAGTTTTAGACCCGCAACTATTAAAAATTGTACCCTTCGGTACGTGGGACCGATTCAATGGAACCATCAAAGAGGACACCCTGGGGACGGTCATTTCAAGATAAAATCACGTGACATAATGGAAATGAATCGAATATAAGCTCAGTTTTCGCTTTGAAATATATTACACCCCGCTGTGAAAACCACATATTTTGTAATCATTCGCTCTCACTTGGACGACGAGCAATTCATGAGTAGACCTGATTATGACACAAAGAAGATGAGACTTTTCACAAGACAAGGATCAAGCACTTTACGTCCCCAAGATGATAATTTTTAATAGACAAAGCTTTTTTGTGAAGTTATGAATAAAAGATTTCCAGAAAGTAAGAAAAATTCTGAACGTTACCATTAACGTGCTGAAACTCCTTTTATCGCAATCAAATAATAGGCTCCTTTGAAAATTAATTCGCAACATTTCACGTACTCCTGTCGACAACAAGGTGCATCAGAATACTGATTAACTGATGAGCTTGTGAGCTGTGCGATTCATTTTCAGTGCGTAGCAACTGAAAGACGTCCGCCATGTTTACTGAACACAGAAATTATAAAAAACTCAAACTAAAGCTATGAAGACAAGTCTACACTAAACGTTCGTGTTTGACTGAAACGAACACTTTAGTGTTATCTATTAAACAGATACGTGCCATCATTAGAGTCTTTGGTCAGCGAAACAGAAGGACCGACAAACGACATTCCAGCCATGAATGGTGAAGGCAAACTTGAAGTTCGACACTGGGACAAAAACAGCAACGAATTTTTGTCGGACGCCACGAAAGAAGAAACAGCCTTACAACCTGCCGGCGCAGATGGCGTTAAAGAACAAATCGAAAAACTTAATTTGCAGAGGACAAAGAACAACTCTCCGAAAGTGATGCACACTGTATTGAACACAGGTATTCATGACAGCATAGACTAACAGCTAATTTGATTTCCGCATTCACATTTTTGTCTTTGAAATAGACAAATTTTAGTCTTAGTAATATATATTATTCCAGCTAAAATGCAGAATACCCTGCCACTCATTTGCTTGTGAATAGTGTGTATTGTTATCTGTCTCGTTCTTCAAACGATGCCGCTACAAGAAGACAATAGTGGTCAGAAGTGGCGGGCTATTCAGCAGTTACTCCCTTTTTAAGGGATAAATATTGTATGTCCACCGAAAAAATTCAAGTCTTCTGCTAGCCTTAAAACTTGAATGAGAATAACCAGAATTGTCTCAAAAGAATTGACAATATTGGAAATGGGGATGGAAACATTTTTTTGGTTTTGACCCCTGACCAGTGCAATTCTCACTGTGCCTCTATGGACTTCTGTGTTTCAGCTTATGCTGTTGCTTGCATCCCTAGTTGGCAAAATTATGGGTGAAAACTTCTCAATTACCATTTGCTTTAAATTCAACCACACCCAACGTCTCTTCTATTCACTAAAATAATTATAAAAAATGGTTGTTAATTACGCGTGTACAATTGGCAGGTAATGCAATTAACACCCCATCTGGTATGATCACCACTTTGCATCTGAGCGCGGGAAGTCTGGAGAGGAGTCCTCCGAGGAAAAGTCCCGCATATTGTTTCCATTCTTTCACGTACGGTGTTGGCGGATCAAGGGAGAATACAGCCGATGAAAATGGAATTGCTGCACAGAAAGAAGAAAGCTTTGACGCGGATTCCCCTGATGTCTGGCATACCAGAACTGTCGTTGACCCGGAGGAAAGTGGATCACCAAGTATTCAGTTGAAATGGTCTTCGGAAATAAAAGAAAACGGTTTTTCAAACGGTACATGACGATTTTTATTCTTGAAAATAGTTGGTCTGTGAGGAGATATTGACTAAAAAAAAAACCTACATAAACCGTGTGCATGTAAAGGTAAGGTAATGGTACATCTTTCCCAGAGACGTATCAGGAGAAGTAAGGGCTATCCTTTCGCCCAAGGACTTCGCTTTTTTTAAGCTTAAGATCACGGATAAACATATTGTGCTGATTTTGTTAAGGAGAGTTACCAATGCAAGTATTAAGAAAGGTTTCCCCAGACAAACACAATTCAGAACTAAGAAAAAAATGACTAAGAAAACATTCTTATCATGATAAACGCATATTCTTTGTTTTCAGATTTAGAATCGTGTAAGGAAGATAGAAACGGCGGGAAATCGTATCTGTATTCACTCGCGGAACAAGACGAAATGGAGACATCGGGAGAAAGCTGCGACAAACTTGAAACGGAAAAGTTCGTTCGAAGGTTGTCACCCGAAGGAGCAGAAAATACCACAGTGAATACACAGGTGAAAACAGACGAAGAAATCACAGAGGATTATCTCATGGTACCCAGCCAGAGGCTTGTGTGTGCAGAGCAGCAAAGAGACACTTTGGGATCGAATAGTTTGGCGTGCAGTCCTTCGGGACGTATTTATGATGACAAGGCTTACTGGGCACTGGAGGACACTATAGATGGTAGGTGTTTCAACAATACACGAGATTCTTCTCTTTCATAGAGTGCCTACAATTAGTTCCATGGCCTCGCTAATTTGCCGCGGTCAATCAGTTTTGGGTCGGTCTGAGTGACCACAATAAATTGACCTCGAGGGATTAGGACAAGTCTCTTTTTCAAATCGAGTCAAGGTGCTCACCTTTCATATGCAAATCGAGTTTCATTCTCACGCAAATTTAACTCATTTTCATGTGAATGAAAATTGATTTGCATATGAAAGGATGAGCACCTAGACTCGCTTTGAAAAAGAGGCTTAAGGTAATTCGGAAATGACCTATTTTACCTGACCATAGCGTTTTTTTAATTGTTTGGCAATGACACACAATTGAGATTACAGGGACTTGCAAGATTATGTAAATTTAGGCCAAGTCACAAGCGGCAGAGATCCATCTGCTCGAGCAAGCTAAGCTACTTATTTTCTTTTCAGGCAAAGACGTCGTGGATGCCAATTGCAATGACCGCGCTCCTTTGATTCATCCGGGGAAGCCGGGCAAGAGGTACATCCCGGACAAGGCCTTTGAGGAGACATACGAAAGAGTCCCCATCCCGTGTTTCCCTTGTGGACGTTGTGTTGTACTATGAACGGCGAGAAGAGGACTCGTTTGATAAGATTGACTATGACCTTAGGGTACCTCTGGGATGAATTCACAGGCAGTTGAGATAAAGAGAGAAAAATAACGTTGTAAAACTACTGGCAACTTTCTATTGTCATTCGCAACAAGTTAACTTTGAAGAATGTGGAAGAATTTTCCTAAATTCCTTTATTAAATAACCTTAATTAAAATGTTGCATTTGTCTCATTTGTGATTTTGTACAAGATGTTTCTAACTTTTGTGTCTGGATGAAATTCCAGATAATCATGATGACGAAAGGTTTTTGTATAGAAATTCATGTGGATGTGTTTTCTCCCTTTTACCGACAATTTCTTCTTTAACACTTCAAACTAGAATTTTGTTTATGCTTTGCTATAACGGGACAAGTAAGATAACTTTCAGGTGTATGATCCTGATTCGTCTCTAGCATTACTCGCAAAGAAACTCGAAATCACAAACACAACAGCAAGACATAGGCCGACATACCGACAAAAATAGCTTTATTACATGTTTTTAACGCAGACATTACAAAAATATTTCATAATGCAAGAAGCAATTTGTACTATATATCTACGCCAAAAACATAAATTTGGCGCTTAAATCCTCAAGATGCTTATGCTCGCTTATCGCTGAAAATAAATGGAATCGCCTTTTTTTCATGCAGATATTTCAATTGTTTTAAGAAGGTACGTAAAAAAAATAATTGGTGAAAGAGAATGGAAGTCAGTACGATTTACTGAAGTTTTCAAAACATTGGAATCTGTCGCACGCTAACGCTAAGAACCTGCGTTCAACGCCAAAGGCGCCGTCCACAGAATCCGTTTTCGACCGTTTTCACTGATTTGAAAACGGAGATTTACCGCGTGGATCCCCAAAACGAATGAAAATGAAGGTTTTCGACGACAACGCAACAACACCGATAGAGATCACTATAACGGTGAGGTATTCAATCGCTTTAAATCGTTCAGGTGCAAACATGAAAGCTATAAGTTTTGAAATGGAAACGCGTTGTCATTAATGGTGCGTAAAAAGACACTTGCTCTCCACACAAGTGTTTTGATCGTCTGCACACTACGATGTACAGCGCCCGATCAATAGCAAAGAGCGAAAAGAGCATGCCTTTCTCTCCTTAACTACAAATTACGGTGACTGCATGTCAAGTTCATGGCTCAGCCATAAACACTGCACGAGAAGCGAACTGCTTTAAGTTTGAAATGTGGTGTGCCCGGTACCACTACCGGAACACTAAAAACTGTGAAGTGCCGGCGTAACTTTTGGCAAGGCGTTTGCCGTCAGGCGTAGGGTCTGAGAATGCAACGAGTTCCCTGGGAATGATACAGCCGTAGATGATGTTCATCCTACAGAAAAAATGGAAAATTAGTCAAGAAAGACGATACAACAACATATAAACGCTTGGAGTGGAGTTATAGGCAATAAAAAAAAGCAAATATTTGCACGAAACAGCAGGCTATAACCATAGGTCCTAAGGAGCCTAAACTTTTGAACTATATTAACTCTTTTTGTTGTGGTTTCCTTTTCTTACCTGACACAATCAAGTAGTCGAGTGGCGACCTTTTTTCGCCTGTGCTGGCTGTGAACCCAAATGCGACTGATACCGCACTGGGCTGATTGAGGAGTCGTGCTTCACAGGAAGAATAAAGAAAATTGAACGCGATTAGTTGAAAAAGCGCCCGACCATAATAAACACCGCAACTATGAGCAAAGCGTCGCTCTCCAAACTGGTACGAAGCACTCGAGCCTGGGGCGATGCTAAATGCGCAACCATCGGAGTAAAAAGGTCTGACTCAGCATAGTTTGTTTGAACAAACCAACTCCAAATTTGAAGGGACTAGAGACAGTGACAAATTAATTGTTTGACTATTACTTTGTAGTATCATTCTTACAAAAAGTCGTTGTTGTGATTATTGAATTTTTCATTGGTGTCTCTCGAAAAAATAACCGCCATGGGATGATGAACGCTTTACAAAGTGGAAAATTTTAAAGTATCGAGGATCCTTTCGAGTTAAATTGATGATAAATGTGTACAGCAATAAGTTTAAGTAACGTTCTAGTAATGTTAGGGACACTGGAAGACATCAACTGTGAGCTTCCTCAAACAAATGTCCTGGCCTTCAGTTACTCTTTTTTCTAAGCCGAACAACTTGAGTCTGGAACTCAGAACCTCAGGAAGTACTGTCTGTGAACAATCTATCTGCCTTTACTGAGCAGTCCACCTTGCTTGCTACTAGATTCTCCAGTATTAGTGTAAACTAGATTCAAGGAGTACCTATTATAAGTTCCAAGTTGTAAATATTATTGTTACAGGAGTAGTTAAACTACTAAATATGTTAGGTTTATAACACATCACCACCTGCAACACCAGGCTGCGATCTTTTTCTCGGGTGTAGACGACTCTCCGGGAGAAGGTAACACAGGGTATCCCTAGGAATAAAAACGAAAAGCAGCTTTTGTGACAAAAGGGCAAAGAAACAGATGGACGGAAGAGTACTCCGAAACTTCCTCAACAGAAAATTTCGTGGCCTTATGTTTCACCGTCCAAATTATGTGGTTATTTCTTTTCGTTTTGTATTAAAAATAAAGAATCCAACAATTATACTTTGCTTGCTTGATTTTGTTTTAAGATGGGAGTTATACTTCACAACAATGTGAAAGAAAATATTGCTTGTCATGCTTAGTGCACGCGGAGATTTGGTCGAAAATGTATGAAACCTCTTGATTTACCGACAAAACGCAAAACATGAAATTAATGATTAGCATATGAGGCCACCTAAGTCTCACTGTCTTGTTGTGCTATATTGTTGGTTGTCGGTCCCCTGAAGCAATTCAGTCTCCGGCCCAAAGTTGTGTGCGAATCTATAAGTACTTTACCTAGCACCAACGCACCTGATCAATTTGAACTGCCACAGCACAGCCTACAACTTTTCTTGCAGAAATAAACAGGAATGTCTATGAATGGGAGAGGAAAAGTTGATGAGGGGAAAGAAGAAGTCAAGGTTCATGTTGCAAAAGTACAGTCATAGTTGACAGAACAAAAGCATGTTTAACTTTGCTGAAGTTTGACGAAAACACTGTAATTTAAAAGGAATTTTTTAGGATTTTCAGGACCTGTACAAACCCTGTGTAAATCTAACATGGGTGAGCTGTCTTCAGACCTTGCTACAACCCATGGCCTTACACCACTACTGGTCTAACAAGTAGGCTACAGGGAGACAAGTGGTGCCACAGGTAATAGTTCACAGATATGTGCCAATTTTAATAATAATAATAATAATAATAATAATAAATAATACTTAATACTTGTAACGCGCATTTTAACATGACGTAATGATCAAATGCGCGATATCACTTGCTGAATAGATCAGAAGATTGACACTAGGGGTGGTCACAGCGAGGGTTCGTTACGTCCCTAGTGGTTCTTTAACGCCCCACATAATGAATTATGAAGAGTTGTGAGACGGGACCTCCGGCTTATCGTCCTCATCCGAGAAGACTAGAAAGTCTAACCATTTGCAGATGTCATTGCAAAGGAAGTACTTTCTCCTCAGTTATTTAAAGACCCTGAGTGTTGGTCCGGCCGGGGTTTGAACCTACGACCTCCCGCACGTTAGTCCGGCACTCTACCAACTGAGCCAACCGGTCCATGGGTCTCACATTGCTGTGAAGTGTGATTTAATTGAACCTGTTTCCTCAAATGCTGGCTGCACTCGTAACCTCGTGCCAACTTCAAAGTTGAAAAGCAGCAGTTAAATTCAGTCGGTAACATTAAATTAAATGTTCGGGAAAACTCACTTTAGCTTCAGATTTTACACATGGCACATCTGCAACGAATCCCAGCTCACTATCGACAACTTTACGCACCTCTTCCACCTAAGGAAATGAACCAAGTCATTGTGAGCTACTTGTGGGAGTTAATAAAGTAAACACTGATAAATGGTTCAGCAAGCCTAGGGGTTGGGAAGACCGGGTTGAAAGGGAAGTGGGGGGGGGGAGGGGGGTGGGTAAGAAGACAAAAACTTCTCCGTGACCTATTGGATCCAGCTCATACCCCTTCCCTGATGAATCCCTTATCTTTTTGTTTATTCCATACAGTCGAACCTCTCTAAGACGGACACCGAAGGGGCACAGCAAAGTGTCCGTTGTATAGAGGTCGTGAATATTACGTCACTTTAAACGCTCCATTGATAGCATTAAGTGTTCTTTAAGTCAAAACAGGCCCAAACAAGTCTTTGAGGTGCATGTCCGTAAAGACAGTCTTTCAAGTGAAAATGTCGAGAAGAAAAGAGGTAGAAAAAGGAAAGCAACAACTGGAGAGTCTTCAAAGAATAAGAAATCTTGATGATAAATGGCAATGACATGTCGATATATAATTTTTACTGATTGAAAACAAATGATACTGTTATCGTATAAACAATGAGACAATTGATTACACTTTGATATGTAACGACAAACAGGAAATCGTGTTGAATAAGAACTGTCATTGTTGGAGTGTCCGTAATAAAGAGGTTAAGTTTGTATGAATTTTCTCGCTGGGGCCGAGATTTCGTGTCCGTTGTCTGTATTACAGAGGGTCCGTATTATAAAGGTTATTTTTACAAAGAATGTATGGGCATTTTACCGGGCCCAAGTGAACTGTCTGCATTTTAGAGGTGTCCGTAAGGTGAGGTTTGACTAAGTTTGACATTTCACCATTTTGCAACAGTTCCCTTACTAACATGCCTGTGCAATAATTGCTTGGGTGTAAACCTTGATTAACGTCACACTCAGATGAAAAGATTTACTTCACCAAATTGTTCATTTCACATTTTAACAAAAATGCAAAGGGCAAATGTGAATATGAATCTGTGCTTGAATCTGGATTCAGATTTTTCCCAAAGAAACACAGCCTAACAAAAGTGACCACCAAGTTCCTGTATCTTGGGTCCCTAATAAAACTCTGCATGCAAACAACTTGAACATTTCAGTATTCTCCCTCGCACAACAGGTAAAAGAGGTTTTCAAACCGGTGGAGCAGTTGTAGCCATGTTCATTACATCTGCTTTAAAGCAATTTTAGGCGGTAATAAGTGTTATTAAAGGCAGTAAATTTTACCGCCCACCGCCTGAAAAGGAGAACACTACATTTGAAAGAGAATGAGGTAATTCAATCGTGTTTATTCAAAGCTCAGAGTTTCATGTGAAACATGTCTTCTCCAGTGACAAAAGCACATGACAACCCACTTCTAATGCCCTGCATTCTCATTGGTTGGAAACAAAATATATGTTTATGACCTGCTGCCTGAGGCTGCAAGCCATTGTGTAATGCATGCCTTGCTATAAAATCCCATTATAAAGCAGTCATAATTGCTTCTTTTTTATAAGGTTTTGTTTGCTGACTCTTTGCATATTTGAAATGTTTTAAATTTCAAACCTTTTTAAGATGAACAGGATGGTCATCCGGTCCAACCATGATTACTCTGCCATCATGAAATTCTTTAATAACACACTCATTCTTCCATCCCTGAAGAAATAGCATTGATGAATTCTGTTTAGTGAGTGCAGTGAAAAATATTGTTTAGTGTACAACAATCATGCAGTCTAGGTTTGTACAGGGTTATTTTTTAACCTTGTCATGAACAGTGAAAAAAAAATAAACTGTATTAATAATAATTATACCTAATATGTTGGCTCTATTTCTTTTCTATTAATCAGCCATGTGTTAAACATGATTCATCAGAGTCAAGCATTGCCCGAATATCACACTTAAATATTTTTCCAGAGTATGTCCTTTTGAATTGGTTTCCTTCAGTTGACCTTTGGTGATTTAAGTGTTAAATTGTGTACAACATATGTGCACAGTCAACCCTGTCTAAGGCAGACAGAATACAGACCAGTTCCAAATGTATCTGTCCCCTTCAGTGGGGCATCTGTCTTGAAGAAAGTTCCAGGAAAGACAACAAATTTAAGAAAATAGGAAACCAACTTTGGCTTTCTGTTTTAAGGAAATGCCTGTTTTGAGAGGATTGACTGTTGTGCATCAGTCATCTTTACATATACAGTAAAGAATAAACAGATTAATAACAACAAATAAAAATAAAAAGAACCAGTACCCCATCAATTATTGGAACAAAAGCCTTACAGCTCACATAATAAAACTGTCATGTTAGGAGGTATGACCAAATTATTTCATATTTGGTATGTTTGCTTATGTAATGTGCATTTATATAATGTTTGGTCTTTACATATGTGTTAACATGAATTATTACAATAGTTGTAACTGCATCTCAGTACATGTACCTTGGGAAGGATTTCCTGTTGATCTCTAAAGCCTGGTTTATGTTTCAAAAAACTCACTCTTTGATTGTGATTGTTTTTAATCAAGTCAAAGTAGTTAGCCCAAAGCTCCTCAGCTTCTTCAACCACTCCACAATTCCTTCAGAAAACAGTTAGTTTTTTGTACAATGTGTAAATCTATTAGTCTACAGTGTATGCTCTTAATAAAGACTGTATTTGTGTTAATGAAGTGTGAATAAGAATGAAAACTGAAAGGAAATTAGCTCTCCATTCTATAACAGTCATCCTCAGGGAAGCCTCAAACCATGAAATGGAGTCAAACTGTAATCTTGTCAACCGTCAAGCTATTTACTGTGTGCCAACAAGTCCTAGCATTGCTCAGCAATATGTTTAGGACCAAAAAAATTGGATCCCAACATATCGATGTACAACACTGAACTTAACACAGCCGTACAACAAAAACATCTTAGAGAGTCATCGGCATTCCAGTGCTAAGCCGCCTACTGTTACTTTTGGGACTTCTATTGTCAAAGTTAATGACAGCCCTTCTATCAGGCGAATAATTTTCCTTTTACACTAAAAAGTCAGCTTACAGTAAATCTCAACCCACTGACAAAACTCTTGTGGTGCCTGATGTGGGCTGCTTCATCATCTGGCTGGGCTCGCGTGTACACCATACCGCATGTAGGACAGGTTACATGGCCAAAATCTTTCTGACCCAAATCCTGAAAACCAAGGGAAAAAACATGAAAAAAAAAAAAAAGAGAGACCTTCAGAAGTTCCATGAGGAATTTAATTTCAATATTTGATCCTTTTTTGTTGCAAATTTTATCCAGCTTACATGTGTACAAAGTAAAAATATAAAACTTTTTAGTGTATTTTGAAATTAACTTTAGTATTGAGCTACTTGTTTATGTGATAGTCCACATATTCCTAAGTGCATGTTGTACATGTAGGTCAAAATGAAATCCAGGTTTAAATGAATTCAACC
Source organism: Galaxea fascicularis (assembly GCA_948470475.1). Classification (NCBI taxonomy): domain Eukaryota; kingdom Metazoa; phylum Cnidaria; class Anthozoa; order Scleractinia; family Euphylliidae; genus Galaxea; species Galaxea fascicularis. The sequence goes on along the minus strand of OX419345.1, from coordinate 3,396,013 downwards.
TAGTTTGATTATAAATTTCCTTTGTCTTCTAACCCTTATTAGTAAATACCACACAAGTGCAAAGTGCATTTCGTGCGTTCTGATTGGTTGACTCCGAGGTGATTAGCAAAGTACTATTCACCTCCAAGCAGCTGAAGAAAAACAAAACAGCATTGCACTACGGTTTCCGAAAAGGAAATTATTTGAATAAACGCAGTTATTCAGCTTGTGTGGCATATACTAAACCAATAATATTATTCACCTCAGTGTCAGTGAAAGTGGTGGATATTAACCTTGCCGCTTTGCGGCTCAGTAAATATTCACCACTATTCACCCCCACTTCGGTGAATAATTGTTAATTATTCGTCATCCATAAACAATTAGGGTTAAGAGACAAAGGAAATTCATTTCAACCTGAATTTCATTTTGAACTACAACATGTACTTGAATCTTTATTCTCACAATATCTTGTTTTGTAACTTAATCTTGTATGTCTGCTGTTCAAGCAAAATATCATACATGTACGTATCTTAATTACCGGTACTTCATTCCCTCCATCCTTCCATTTGCTTTTTACTGACATAATTATACTAAAAGGAGATCTTCCTACTTTTTAAATATAATTAGTCACAAATTAGCTGTCTAGCTCCTTACCAAATACATTTGTTCCTGTTTTTTTGCTGACTTTTTTCCTTTAGGAGGAGATACCTTACTGAAAAGAGAGGACAAATTTAGGAACCTAAAAATAATAATTATCACTATGAGCAGATTGCATTGAGGCTAACTGAGTGAAAAACTGTATGTTGTAACATGGCCAATACTTTGTCTAATGCAACTAAAAAACATGTTGCTTGCAGTACATTTTTACCTCACATGTTCATTCAGATATTTTTGTTTCAATCTAAAATCTTACCTGTCAAATTGGTGATGTGCAAAATTAATTCTAAATACCAGTTTCAGTGACTTCTCTTAAGTAGAACATAGCCATGGGGATACTGGTCTGATGGTTTCCCCTTTGAAATTTCCTTAAACTACCAAACAATCAGTCTCCTTTTAGGAACATCAAAACTGTAGTATCCAACTATAGTCCCTCCCCAGACACACTTGACTGTTCTCTTGAGTTCTTGTCTCCATTATAGCCAACCATGTAAATGCTAAGAGTGATCAGCAACAAATTTCTCCCTCTAAAATCAATGCTTTATAAAATAGTACTCATAAGAATTAAGGACAGGATCACAGAAGATGAATTTCTCCCTAATACTTCTATAGGAAATATGTAAGGGCAAAAATTGAGAATATAAATTTTGATCTTAGGTTTTAAAGGGTTAATCAAGTAATCAGCCAACCTGTTTTTAATGTCTGAAGAGGTTTCTGTCAATGACATCCTAGGAGAGGTGATCCCATTAGCTGTAGGCTTTGGCCTGTGCTTTGCCCCTGTCATGCTCTTAAAATACCTCGTGATAGGCACTTGGCACTCTGGGGAACTTTTGCTGGAGCAGGAATCTGTATCCCTCTCTGAGAGTTTGACTGTGGTGTCACTCTCACTTGTGCTTGGAGATGGCAAAGAAAATGACAGACTTGACTGGGTGGCAACAATCAAATCTTCACCACTTTTGTGTATACCTGATGGGTGTGAAATCAATAAACTGTTTCTAGTGCTCTCCATTGGACTGTTGTCACTGATCTTGCGAGATGTAAGTTGTTCAGTGGGTGAGTTATCCTCTGATTCAGTAGAATTGGTGAAGAAATATTCACTGCCATTTTTCCTTAGAAACAGACTGTCGCTAACAGAGCCAGGGCCACTGTAAAGACTCATCTCTGAGCAAACAGATTCAGATTCACTTGGATTGCAACAAAAGGCTTTGTCACTAAATGAACTAATGATGCTTCCTTCAGATCCATGCGGTGAACTGTTGCCCGCTGAAGCTGCACCAGATTCATCACCAAAATTTACTGAAGAGATATCTTCTCCACAGCTTCCTTCAACACCATTGGTCACTGACTTGCACAAATCTTCTTCTTTGTTTTCAGTGGCATTATGAACATCAGAAGGTTCCCTGATCATAGATTCCTTCATGTATATATGACTACAGTTTTCAATGATAGTTAATGCATGCTTGTTTTTGTTTCCATTGGGCTTACATTGTCTAGTAACAGTAAATGTCTTACGCTTTTTCTTCACCATCGAAGAGCTACTCTGCTTTGTACCCTTTCTTTTCACACCTGGAGAATTTCTACTGATAGTGGCTTCATGTTTGTCTCTCAATATTTTATCAGTGTTTGGAGAGAATATGTTTACTCCTGAAGTGAAGTATTGTTTTCTTGCACCATAAAAGCTAACTGGACAAAGGCCATTTGACGGCAATTCCAAGCCATTGTCTTCTAAGTCATTATGTTCTTTTGTTGAATCAACAGAACCATTGACTTTTTTACCTGTTCCTCTTCTGAAACTGGCATTTTCTACATCACAGGAATCTATTTTCTCACACATGCCAATATCAGAGAGGAAATCCCCACTGTTCAATACAACACTGACTTTATTTGCCATAATACGTAGCCTGAAAATGATAAAATACAAGAAACAGTGAATATTCCTCATTCTTGGAAAATAACATACATGTATGATTATTGCGATACTGTTATGAACACCCTGTCAAGTTACACTTCTAACCTTCGTGGGGGGGGACAGGGGGGTCAGAACCTCCCGCCTCCCGTACCCTGCTCTCCCGCTTCCCGTACCTTTATCTCCCGCCTCCCGCCCTTTTCCGTGCTGCTCCCGTCCCCTGTAAACTGGCAGAGTCGAAACACATCCTAGTCATTTAGCGTCACAATTCTCAAGCATAGAGTTCTAAAGTGTGACGTCACAAAAAATTTAATTTGTGAAATTATGGGATTGGGCGCCATTTTCGAATGGAGTATCCTTAAAAAAGGGTCTTTCCCAAAAATTAGCTCTTAATTGTAATTCCCAGCCGAAAATTTGATACTGCCCCATATAAATCTCTCTAATTTTGAGTCAGTTCTAAACTGAAGGAACTGAAACAAATTTTGAAGGGTTTGTATTGATCCCTTATATCTCTACTGGGAATTGCAATTCGGAGCTAATTTTGGGACGAGGGCGTCTTTCAGGATGCTCTATAAGAATATGGAATCATATTCCATAATTTCAAAAAATTTATTTTTGTGACGTTCTCACTTTAGAACTTTATTTCCTTTGTTTTTAAATAATTTAAAAAGTTTACCACTGCCATATGTTTTGATTGAATGAAGTTTTCACCTACTTGTTTATCTTCTTTGAGTTTCACAATTTCAGTCTATTTTCATTGGCTCTTCAGATTTGTTTCTGAAATCCGTTTTCAGTGACGACGGTCTAAAAAGTTAATTCAAAATTGTCTAGTGTTCTTATAAAGTACACGCATTTCCAGTAACCAGTCCGGCTTTATTGGGATCAGACAATTAAATCATGAAAGTAGGATTTGACGGAATTGCAGGCAAACGTCCCAGGCGGATTTCAGATATGCATTATTGTTAGTTATTGTTTGGGAAATCTAAAAGACGTCTTCCATGTGCCTAGGTGGGCGCACTGGTCTCTTTCTGCTCCAAATGGTAGTTAGAATCGATTTGGACTTGTCTAAAACAAAAAACTGGGTCGTAAAACTAACCACTCCACACTCTCCAGTGCGCTCATTAAAGCAGCGCTCAGTTGCGGCATTTCTAGACCACACGGTGAAATCTTTGGTTCGTTCTGACTCACGGTCGTACGGAGCAAGCTCCCAAGAAAGTCTTTCACGTACTGACCTTTCACTGCCGCACCGAAAATACTGACACCTAATAAAATTGTCTTCGACGACATTGATTTGAGAGCGGCTGCTCGCCTCACCTTTTTGCAATTTGACAGCTTAGTGCAGCTTTATACGCGACACATGTGCACTCATGCCGCTTGACATTTCATGACCTCTGACGTAACTACTGTAAACGGGTTTACTATTTCACCCGAAGTAAGCCTGTTTTTCAGCCCAAGTGCAAATTTTTGTTTGCTCGTTTGCTCAGAAGTGACCGAGAAGACGTTAAATGCAAGTCAAATATATTTTGGGTTCTTGTTTTTGAAAGTATTGTAACATTGTTGAATTAAAAAAATTAGCGTTTCACATTTCTCTCCCGCTTCCCGCCCTTTCCTCTCCCGCCTCCCGCCCCCTATTCTCCCGGGCTCCCGCCCCCCTGTCCCCCCCCACACCTTCATCAGGTTACTTTCTACACTCGAATTCACATTTGAGATTCTCAAGATTCATTACCTTAAGCCCACTTTACAGAGTTAATAATCAGTACTACATATCTAACAGTGCAACCTGAAGGTCAACAGTACATAGCCTTGAATCGAATAGAGCAGTCGACTGCGTTGAATTTCTAAACGATTCCAAATGCCTGCCCAATTATACAAAACTAACCTTTGAGATTCACTGACTCGCCTGATAGTTACCTCAGACGGAGCAGATTCTTTGGAAGACGACGAAATCCTTCCTTTTACCATTTTAACGTCGATCAACAAGGTTAGAAATAGAAATGACGATCCCTGGAAATCGAACCGAACTTAAAACCCCTCCTCAGAGTTTTGAATCCATTGATTCGAAGTCGATGCAGTGAAAGAAGAAACTAAGATTCTGTTTTCATAATTGACTTCCCTTGGGAACTAATCATCGAAAGCATTTCTTAAGTGAACAACGGAACTAAAAATTTCAACTTCGTAACTAGTGCTTCGTCTTCGTCCGCCATTTTGCCTATCATCAAAGTTTCGCGCGCAGCAGAGCGTTCAGTGCATCCTGGGAATCGCAAACCTTGTTCCCAGACCTTCCCACGATTGCACAGCCTTCAAAGCAGTCGTTCTCAGCTGCAGCTCAGGGCAGAAACACCGAAAAAGCGAATTTTCTGAAAGCAAATGTGCAGCAGAAGAAACTACAGGTAATTTCAGAAAGGGACTGGGCAGGCGCTCTAGGGGCCGTTTCTCGAAGCTCCTGGTAATTACCGGGCCCGTTAAGCAGTTTTGAAAATTATACGGTAAAGTGGTCAGCAAAAAAAAAGAAGAAGAAAAAAAAGGACTTCATTAGAGGTCAGAACACACCCTACTTTTATTTAGATTTTGAGTGAGTTCAAAATATGGTTTGTGGACCCGTTACGTTACCGGGACTTTCGAGAAACGGGCCCCTGGTCCGGGCTCAACAGACGCAGCCCGCGCACCCGACCTAAGGTGGGTAATTCTGAAAAAAAAAAAATGCCGTTTTTTTTCCCTTACCTTGGTCCCCAACAATTTTAACATCGAACAATCTCACTAACATCACTAAGTACTTGGCCTTAGTATTGACTACCCCTAACTTCAAGGCAAAATGGTTAACAGCTGCCAAGGCTTGCTCTTCTAAATTTATTCTTCCAAATTCCCCAGTGTTCGAGACCCATTGTAGCCATGGTTATATCCCCGGTGACAAACGACACAAGAGAACACAACATCTATACGTCAAACAGCTATTTGTTTTATTTGGTAATCCGTTCCATCAAGACTAAAGCTTGCACGATAAATAAGCTACAAAGCACTGAACAGTGCTGATATAAAAATATGTTGATGTACGTACTGATACCCAAACTGAATTCCCAAGATTTTATGACCAGCATAAATTTTCTAATTTTCGTATTACTCTCTGATGAAACACGGTTCTTAACGAATCATAAATGACCCGGGGAATATGAAGTCTCTGAAGTCTGCACTCGATCCCTAGTCATTTAATGAAGGAATGGGAAGCTCATAATACCCCTAAATCTGCTGACTTCAGTTGATCACCAACTCGTCTGCCTTGAAAACAAATTTGTTCCTATCGTTATGAGGTGAACAGTGATGGAAATCCTTAAAATCACTATCAGTTATTTACCTAAAGTTCACAGCAAAGTATGAAGTAAAAATAAACACATAAAAAATATCAAAAATTATATCTCCCTTACAAAGCAACAAAGAGAAAATTATGGTACTTTGAGCGAAAACCGAGTAGAAGACATATGCATGCCGGGGCAAGTAGATGGCAAACAGCGTTCTCTGTTGTTACATTGTCCGCCCGAGGCGTTAGACAGTGATCTATTCGTGATGTGTTACTCGGTGCTATTAGCTCTCGAAATTAAAACCCAGGCCTCATGAAAATGTATTACAGCTTAGAGAAGTTTTACCTAATCCGAGAATTGGACTATATTAGTGTCATACTACTTACTAACAACTATTACCACATTTATTCCTTTGTATCCTTCGGTGTCTATTTGACCGGCTATTACGCGATATTATATGTTGTCTAATAAAAATTGTTTCACGGGTCAATTAAGACCACTCTATATATGTTATCATAGGGTGTGACAACTCTAACAAACGTTGTTTGAGCAACACTATGTGTAACTTTGAGTCCTTCCTAAAATTTGGAAGATCCAGTCCCGATATTTTTGATGACATTCTGGTAAAAATGTCAAACTTCCCTTTTTTCCTGCAATATCCCAGAATTGTCATATAAAATTTCCCGAATCTCCCGGTTCTTGGTAAAATCTACAGATTCCCGTAAGAATCTTGTATTTCTCCCGAAACAGGCCTTCTTATAGTTGTTACCCCCCCTACCACCACCACCCCCGTTTTTATCCGCTACACAACTATTTTTCTGCTGATAGAGTTATCCCATTTTTGAACAACTGCGCCAGCCAGGGCTGAACAGAGTTCTGGTTAAAAGCTGTACTAATTAATCATAATTACCCTCCTTTGAATACCTTAGTATGTGCACTCCTGATAAGCCTGCTTATCTTGTTTCAGAAACCTTTCAATCAGAGCGTGGAATAATTCAAAAGTGTTTAGCAAAGACCTGGTCACGTTGCCAAACTTTCCATGGCACATTCCTCATCTGATTTAGTAGTTCGAGTCTACGCGAAGAAATATTAAATCCAAATTTAAATTGATTTAAATGAAGGTTGACTTCATTTAGACTCCAGTGTACTAATAAGGACCAAAAAGCGGTTTCCTAAGTCTTGAAGACTCAATACCAACTGTCTTTGAATGTGTCCTTAAATATTATGGCCTGTGGACCTCTCTGAGAATCGTCTGCGTACGAAGCTGACCCAAACGTTTACAGCAAAAGCAAAAATTAAGCATTATTAACCCCTTAGTTAATCCCATTTACAAATATTTAACTTTGAAATAAGTGTTAATATGCATCAAAAGAAAATGTACTCAGCATTGAAGAATCTGCTATCCTCTCAAAGGAAAGCCCGGTAAAACACACTGAGAAGTAGAAAGAATGAGCCGGTTGTTGCAACACTGGCTGCCAGATGGAATGTAGGGTGAACCACCACACCTTACGCATCTTGCACTCAATGGAGCCGTTACAGTACCATGGCAACACTTCTGCGTACTTGGGTCATATTGTTGGCCATTGCAAAGTAAGGTACCCGGAAAAGGATTGCAAGGTACACTCCTGGGCTGAACGCGATTTTGGCAGCATTGCTCGACATGAGGAACGTAATAGGCCAGTCCACAGGGTAGCCGCGTACAAGGGAAATTGACAGGAATTAGCCGATTAAAGCAGCATCTTCGGGTCAGCGGATTGTAGCGACGGCCAGCGCAAAGGAAGGGTGTCGGATTGGGAAAACAGGGTATGAGCTTGGAAATTACTTGGTTGTTGCAGCACTGTTGAGTTGAAGGAACATAGTACCTTGGTCCACAAGGCAACCTGATACAACGTTCCACTGCGGAAATTATTTGACCAAAGCAGCATTTGTAGAGTCGTGGATTGTAGTAAAGACCACCGCACTGGAACCGCGTTGGAAATGGTGGACATGGCACATCTCGGGGAGCGATCCGATTAAGACAGCACTGTTGAGTGTGAGGCACGTAGTATCCATTTCCACAGATTAGTCTGGTACAGCTGGCGCGGTAGGGAATTATCTGATTGAAGCAACACTTGTGGGTCTGTTGATTGTATTGTAAACCACCGCACTGGAATGGTGTCGTCGGGACAGTTGTGCATGGTACAATTCTGGGGACGACCTGATTCTGACAGCACTTTTGAGTAGGGGGAACAAAGAAGGATTGTCCACAGGGCTGCCTAGAACACAAGACGTTGTACGGAATTATCTGACCATAGCAACATTTGTGGAGTCTTGGGTTGTACGAAAGCCGGCCGCAACGGAATTGCGTAGGAAATAGTGGGCATGGCACATTTCTGGGAGCTACTTGATTATGGCAGCACCGTTGAGTCTGTGGGACATAGAAGGAAAATCCACATCGTAGTCTGGTACAAGGGGCTTGGTAAGGAATTATCTGATTGAAGCAACACTTGTATGCCTGCTGGTTATATTGTAGACCACCACAAACGAATGGGTTCGGGTTTGGTAGGCATGGCACAGTTCTTAGAACGACTTGATTGTTGCAGCATTTCTGAGTATATGCAACGTAGGACGATTGTCCACATGGCAACCTGGTGCAAAGAACACGGTAGGGAAGTATCTGGCCAAAGCAACACCGGTGGCTTTGTGCATTGTAGAAAAGGCCACCACACTGGAACTGTGTCGGAAATGGTGGACATGGTACATTTCTGGGTGCTACCCGATTATGACAGCATTGTTGAGTAAGAGGAACGTAATAGGACAGTCCACAAGGTAGTTTGGTGCAAGGAGCTCGAATAGGAACAATCTGGCCATAACAACATTTATAAAGTTGTGAATTGAAGGAAACACCACTACACTTGAGAGGTATAGGCAACGGAGTACAAGGCACGCTCTTGGGAATAACTCGACCATTGCAGCATTGTTGCGTAAATGACACGTATGCAACCTGTCTACATTGAAGTCGTCTGCAGGGAACCTGGATAGGCACTTTTTGACCAAAACAGCACTTCTCTCTAAGCAGATTGTAGGGACGTCCACCACATACTCTTGAGGGTAATGGTTTGCATGGAACACTTTTGGGAATAACTCGACCATTGCAGCATTGCTGAGTAAATGACACGTACGCAACCTGTCTACATTGAAGTCGTCTGCAGGGAACCCGGAGGGGCACCTTTTGACCAAAACAGCACTTCTCCCCAAGCAGATTGTAGGGACGTCCACCACACGTTCTTTGGGGTAATGGAGTACATGGAACATTTTTGGGAATAACTCGACCGTTGCAGCACTGTTGAAAGTGTGAAACGTAGGGAACTTGTTTGCATCGCAGCCTGGCACACTTGACGCTAACAGGAATTACTTGGTTGAAGCAGCACTTGTGACTCCGACGACTGTAGACAAATTTCCCGGCACAGCAGCGCTGTCTGAGGCGATTGTACGGGCGGAGGCCACATTTTAGAAAAGATCTTTTCATATCACTGGTATTTTCGTCTGCAAAGATAGATAAACTTCATCAACGCTGCCACTGGATTGAGCACTACTGAATGCAAAACCTTGTGTATTGTGCTACAACTATCGACCGACGCGTACGTTGAGGGAGAATCCACAAATCACAATTCATCTTAACTAGCCTTCATTTAAGCTCATCTTAACTAACACAAGGGTTGTTATTTAAGACACCACTGAAGGATATCTCATCTGGTTTGTTGACAACTTCTGCATATTTAAAGGCACTGAATTTATTAACAAACATATCTACTTCCATCTGCAGTCTGGAACATTAGCGCTAGTTTTGGACCAAGGGGAGAGACAAATAGATTTCGCTAGAGCAAACTCTTTCCAAATGTCCTAATGGCCGTTTTTATGCTACAGACGTTTAAGTCGTCTCCAGATTTTTATGTGGTAGAAACGTGGAGGTGCTGCCCTATTGAATCGACTAAGGTCATCGATTGATGTTTATTATTATATATTTTTTGCAACACGCACTTGGGGAATATCACCACATATTCAGCCACGTGATGCTTTTACACCAATCGCGTGCGAGCGAAAATATTTGATGGATTATAATGCTGCTTAGCTTGAATGTTCGTTAGCCATTGGCATTAGACAAGTTGTTTTGGGATTTCTTACCTTCGTTTTCGTCTTCATCAATTTCTTCACTGTCTTCAGGGAAAGCAGTTTCATCCACGTCATCTTCGTTTGATTCTATAGTGGAGAAAATCCATAAACATTCAGCTAAGGCTATGTCTACACTATAGCGGAGAGCTCGTGGGCCGGTGCAAAAACCATATCGGATAAGGCTTTTGTTCACACATAAAACGCTGATTTCAGGGCGATTTCTATAACGGAGCGAGGCTGCGCCGAGTCGATCTTTAAAGTGAACCGTCACGACTCGTTCCAGTTCCGGGCCGTTTCTGTTTATACCAGGCCGTAGTATTTTTCATGTCCACATGATAAGCTATCCGGTATACTCCCAGCATTGCTAGCTTGCTAATTGTGTTAAATCACTTACGTCTAGATCGCTATGTCGGCAGTATAGAAATAAGTTCAGCTGCTTTAAGTCAATTAGTTAACTAAGGGCCTTCATATTACTCTTTAAAACTAATACCAAACTACCAAGAATTTATAGCAGGCAGAAACAGCAATCGCGACTGACATGATTGGCTGTGCTAAGATTAAATTGAATCACAGGAATGAAAAATGCTGAACGATGAAATATCTTAGTAAATGCGGTACAAATAAATGATATTGGCTATTCGGGAGAGATGTCTGCATCAAATATAAGAACTTGAAGGTTCTTTTGCTGGGCACACATCTTGATGAAGTGATAAATTCTTTACCACGAACAACACGAAAGCGCGTCACAGACAAAGGGATTTTCATAAGTCCCCAAAGCTCTGATAAACTTCCGCGTTAGTTTTTAGTGTTAAACAAGTGTTTTACCATCATTCTCGTCATCCAACGTTGAATCTTCCTCGGACGCACCGTCTTCACTTTCCGCGTCTGGGCTTTCGTCTTCTTTGTCATCAATGAAATCTGAGGCAAAGAAATACTAAATGTTTGTTTTGAAACTGAAATCGCGATTAGAGATCCGATGGTAGATCAAAACTCATTTAGAACTGTAGTGAGGTCAAAAAACCTAGATCGGAAATGTGATTATGAAAGCAGAAATAACAGTGCTTGTTATCATCCTAAATTAATTAGGTTCAATGATGCAACTTCTTAGAAACCTTTGTTTACCAGCTTCAAAGGTCCTTAGCATATTCTAAAGTATGTAGGTGAACTTGTGCTACATTGTCCTGTGTTTCTGACTTCTGTGTTACTTCTGACATCCTCTGTAATATTTTAAAGGTGGAGATTATATTAGAATATACACAACTTTACCTTCATTGTTATTTGCAGGTGAGTTATTCTCATAGTCTTCTTCGTCTTCGCTGGAATCTGTTTTAAGTGGGAAAATTTGATACGATAAAAATTGTGGTGGTGAATAATATAATCGATGTTTTGTCTATAGGATTTGTAACTCTTTGGTGACCATTTATGGAGGAAGCAAAAAATAAGGATTTCCGAGGGAAAAAATAGGCCATATTAGTATTCTCGGTATTGAACTGGATTTAGCAGGAAGTGGAGGCTCTTGCGGGGGAATCTTTTCATATGTAAATGTATTCCCCCGCAAGAGCCTCAACTTCATGCTAGATCCAGTTCAATACCGAGAATACGAATATGGCCTATTGCCTCTGAGCAAAGGGACAACCAACAAAAAAGCACAACATATTTCGTAGTACTGCAGCATCAAACTTTCTTTGAACAACACTTAGGACTATTGCATCAATTTTATATCGCATCTTCAGTTAAAGTGGGGTTTTAAAGCCAAGGACATGGATTCGGTAAAATACAGATACACTTTGTGCAGGTATACATACAGGTCTATACCTTTTGGGCCAGCGCACTACGCAACCGGCTCAAAGAAATGTTATACCTTCGGTATCCTCTAAAGGCGTTTCCTGATCTTCATTTGCGCTGTCCTCACGATCTCCAGTGGATTCTGCGTAAAAACAAAAGAAGCTGATTGAAGACCAAACCGTATCTCAGCGATGCATCGTTATAAAAGCACCGTCAATAGCCCATTTTACAGCTGTGTGTTCAGTGACCTGGCTTTTGAGTAGAAGCGAGGCTGGAGGTGACCTTGTTTCGATACAAACCTCTCCGCTCGTGCAAATGAAAACAACATGATTTACATGAGAAAAGCAGTGAGGTCTGTATCAAAACAAGGTCACCCTGAGCCTCGCTTCCACTCAAAGGCCAGGTCACTCAACGCACAACTGTGCAAAAAAAATGTGCCTTAGAACGAGACGGTCGAGTCTGTTCACTCAGAACTCAACTATAAATTCCATAACTTACAAATGGCGAGGTACATTACGGTGACAATACATCTGAATTTACACGACACAAGTGTACATGTTTTTCAAGAAAGGAGCGAATTTCTCTGATATTTTTCAAAATCAATGAGCAGGAAACATGAAGAGTACTCAAAGCTAACTTCTTCAGCCGAGATTATTTTAATTGCGCTTCCCGGGAGCCGTTACAGTGGGCCCTTCCTTGATAGCGCTCTTAAAAGGATTGGGCCGTTTTGAAACAAAAAAATCAGTTTGAGTAGTTATAAAATCCGTTCAAAACCGCTACCATATTCATGAAATGTAAAGCGTAACTGTTCTTGAACCCCCGCCAAAAAGAGAACGAAAATTAAAAATTAAGGTCTGTCATTTGCAGATCGAATGGTGTCCTCATTATACACTTGTTTGCATTAGAATAAGAAAACAAAGAATAGTCTCAATGTTTCATCTCTTACCGTCTTGCAACTCTTGTGTTAAACGATCATAAAGAAGTTCCTCGTCATCTTGAACTGGCTCATCGTTTGTTATTTCCAGTTGTTCATCTGATAAAATCTTCTCGTCCTCAGCGTTGACTGCCAGAGCAACAAAAACAGCAAAGAACAGCAAGAGAAAACGTGCCATCTCGACTTAGAACTGCCGAGCTTGCAATGTGGATTTGACCCAGAAAACACTCCTTTTTATACAGTTTTCAGTGCAGTTATACTGAATATACGCCCAAAATACAGCCCACTTAAGACCTCTGAGCTTAAATATTGGGCATAGTAGGACTCTTCTTTCACTCTTCCGAAAAACGTCATTGAGCGTAAAAATGATTAAGAGACAGATTATTTTTGTCGATGTTAGTATTGCACCAGTTACCCCAAAAGTAGAGAATGTTATGTGGTTGGATCGTCTTTTTCAGTATGACTAACCGTCTCCATTCTCATCTTGGCGTCTTTCACTGAAATCTCATCATCCACATTTTATGCATGTAACACTTACGAAACTTAGTACAATAGTTTAACACTCAAACATTAACCTATGAATTAACCTATGAATTAATTATTAATATACAGAGTCTATATTTGAAAATAAACGTGCAATATTTTGCGAAACAAGTAATCTCAACCACTGACCTAAATGAACACGAAAAAAGAGAAACCTATTTCTCATCGCGAAACACAATCACTTGCAATTGTTGCCACAAATTCCGCACAACCTTCCATTTTTTCACAGTATAGGAGATTATTCCATTTCTACAAATAGAGTGAGGCTGTTGCGATACCGTGTTTGATACTGTGACTACACTGCTCCATTTTTAAAATTAACTATGATAGTTGACTGATACTATTGGTTTGAAATATGAAAATACTTGTCTTTCAAGTAATGCCCCCGCACATAGAAGCAACCATTTCAGAAACTTTACGACTGACCAAAGCCATTTTTTTTAATGATATTCCGTCAATCTTCGTAAACTCGTCTTCCATTAAAAAAAATGAAATAACTGAAAATGCGCATATGGCATCAAACAAATTTTTTGTCAAAAGTTAAGCAACTTTTCTTATTTCGGCCCATTTTAAGAAAATATATTCCGGCCTGGGTATCGGTATACTGTTTCTCGATTGTTTCAGATGTTTACGTTATTTCACACTCAAAATGTTCTTTAAAAACGTCACCTTTTGCATCATCCGCATCAACAAAAAGACTTTTTTACTGGTTGTGAAATATACGGTATGTAGAGGGAGACACACTGGGTGGTAAGTCAGTAGGCATTTTGTTAGGGCTGATGATAATGTTACAAATCATCAAAATAACTGCGAATATGAAAGCGCTCAATAAACTGAGTAAATCATTGGAAAATGCATAAAATTGTCAAAGTTGCCTCCTGTCTTTTTGACGTTTGGGGATAAACAAAATCCTGATGTTTCAGGAGCCTTTGTTTAGTCTCCATAAAAAAGACTGAGATTTAGGGGCCACAGAACATGCAATTCTGTTGATTAATGGTAATAGCGTAATCCGGTAACTGAGAGAAAAAATATTTAGCGGACAGTCAAGATCAAACGTAACCTTTTTTGCCCGGCTCAGGTTTATCAGTAAACGCTGTTACTTGTTGTTTCAAGGCGAGCGATTCCGCCGAAGATTAGAAGCAAACACTTGTTTCGGTTCAAAAGTACTTTCCAAGATCTACGTCAGCAAAAAGATCGAATCATTATAACATATCCCATTGGGAAAATATATTGCTGACAATGCAAAGAAATGAACTTTTCACGCTAGGCGATTATTTTTACAGGACGAATTTTTCTTAACTTAACGCGCTCATTAAGGTGCAAAGACTATGCGCACTTTTAATTAAAAAGTTCTGCTATGTCACTACTATTTTTTACACTGCGACTTAATATTTTGTTTTGTTTTGGTCTTTTTTTACTGTCAAAAACCACTTTATTCGTGTGGTGTGGAATATTTGTCCCATGCAACTTACGTCAACAATTAAACCTATTATCGAATGTCAAGACTGTGTAAGACACTTGCCAATATGGAAGCCAATTTCGTCCCATTTCCAAATTCACGACCTTGAGAAACTATTGTCTTATCAGCACTAATTATTAGACATAATAATTATTTTTAACAAACAGACTATTAAACCTGAAACGTTAATAATGTTATAAGCTCCTGAGGCCGCTTTCCTGGGGCATCTTCGTCTGGCAAAGACCATCTGCTCTTCGACTAGATATGGGATTTGTTCATGGTTTCATTGCATCGATATCGTAGTTTATCAAGTAAAATGTAAGTTGTACTTGTCGATTTTTATCCTCGTTGTCCCCAGCAGGTGACCAGGATTTTTTCAGTTCAGTACTGGTAAGCCACGTTTCATTTGTTTTTTGTGCAAGCTGACACTACAGTGCTGCGGAAACACTGATGATCTCCCAAATCGGCTTTATGATCCGAGCATTTCATTTTCCTCTAAGCTTCCCACTGTCCGATAACGTGACCGGCTGAAAGATTTTAAAGAGGTAAAAAGGAATCCAACAGGTAATCAACGCCTTTCAGTGCCAAATGCACTGCTGACTCACGTCTGTACTGAACTCATTTTGGTAAATACGCGTACCGAACTGTGAAAATTTAAACTAAACAGACTAAATCAATTTATCGACTTAATTTATCGAGGGGAAAAAATTTCCTCTCATAAACGGTTTTAATATCCGTGTTACAAGGAATACACTGTATGACTATGCGGTTTTTGGTCAAACATTTCAGAAACTTCACATGTGGTTACAGTGGAATCCCGATTTTCGAACCCTCGATGTTTCGAAACTCCCGTTTTTTGCGAACTAATCCTTAGCTTCCTTTCAAAAATTTACGTAACATTTCTCGAACTCTGCAACCAACATAAACCTGTTTTTAGCGACGTGGTCTCCTGTATGCAATGAACAAGTTCCAGGGAAGGCGTTTCCTCGCACGTTTTAAAAGCAAGTGATCAAAGCTGATCAAAGCTAAGCTCCCGTTCGTTTAGTTTAAAAGAAGCAAGAACTTATGACTCCTTTTTACTCATTTAATGTTTTTTTTCTCACATATTAACATATGTACAATGCAGTATTGGCTTTTGTACCGCTAAATTGACTTAAAACTTTTAGTTTATTTTTCGTTTGTAAATACAAAGAAAATTTACCTTCTGTTCGTAAATAAAGCCTGGTACTTCAGTACACCAACAAGAGCGCCATAATGTTGTTGTCTGCTTTTCCTGTCTTATAAACAATACCAGGGTAAATCAGGTGTCCGTAGATGCCACTTCCGATTTTTCGAACTCCCAGTTTTGTTAACCAAATAATTCCATTTCACTTGGAGGTTCGAAAAATCGGGATTCTAATGTACTTTGCTAATCATGAAAAATGCAAATCATCAACGGAATAAAAAACGTAAACGTTTAATGGTGTTACACAAGCCAGTGAAAATAGTCACATGCCGGTCTGCCAGTTTTTTCGGAGAGAAAAAGAAAACCGTATTCATTCCTATCTAGGTAAAAACATTCATAAATGTCTCTCGTGCAGTAAAGTAGCCGCCATTGCTATGAAGAAAAAGTGCCTTTTATATTCTCAAAATAATCCTTATTCAATATAGCAACAGAATAGCCAGGATTAGTTCGTTACATTGAAGCTGGTTTAAGGGGTATTGCTCCCATAAGTCTTCTGTAGATCAGGTAAAGGGCATCCGAGCTAGTAATCGGAAAGTCCTAGGTTCGGGTGAACTCGAATTCCAAATGTCTCAGATATTACAGAACATGGCTTCCACAAAGCAACTTTCTAATTTTAACTCAGGATTCTTTATGTTATCCGAAACACATACCGTTTTGATGAAATCAAATCGAGGCCAGCTATAGTTGAAGTAATATAAGGATTTGCTTCATTTACTGATCATACAACCAAATATCCCTTAGCTGAGTTATAACGATAGATGACATATCGTTTTAATGTTAGTCTAAACTCACACACAAAACAGCAATAAAAGCAATTCTGGTCAGACGTATTTTTATTTATAGATATTGAAAGCATGATTCGGTGATTTGTAGTTATCTTTTCCATTTTTAAGTACTCCTTTGTTTTCAATCTTTGTCCGCTCTCCGTTGGTCCTGTGTCTCTATTAAAAAAAATAATTTCTCCCAATCAAGGAGGTGCGCTTTCGAAAATCTGTCGTTATCTAAAGAAGTACAGTAGCTGACAAGTACTGAAGTGAATGGTTACTTATCATAATAAGCAACTTTTGACGATTATGTACCCGAGAGAAATTTGCGACTTACAAAAAGGTGAGAGTTTTCAAGTTTAAAAGTTTCATAACGCAGACGGGAAAGCTACTCTGGAATCTTAAAAAAATAGTATTTTGTATAAGAGTAAAAAGGTATCGAGTTCTTATCATGATGGTTTTACCATGAAATTTCAGAAATTTCTGGTAAAACATCTAGAGAATTTTATCCGACGCCATTCCAGACAGAGTTAGCCTCTATAAAATAGTACTTTCCTGTGCTACTGTTTCTTAACTAATACAAGGTTATTCTATTTTTTGAGTTTGTGAATGAAGCTTGGAAGTGTTTTTGTTCAAACTAACTTATAACACGATTACACCCTATTCATCTCTGGATGATATGTTCATTCCGAAGAAAGGTAATTACATAGCCGTGCTTTTTTCGCGGTGCTGTTTATTTCGTTCTTTACAAAGTGGGTGTGACTTTTGAGTCGGTGTATGAAATCTTAAAGTGCGACCAGTCAAATGAAAGCTGCTATGCATTATCTTCTAGTGGTAAAACTAATGCTGTACAAGGTAGCTGGGTTTTCAGTTTGTCGATGAAATCCTGAAGAGGTTATAACTTTTGAGTCTAAGGATTTAACGGCTTAAATTAAGGCCGGCTGTCCATCAGGGTGTACAAGGAGGGGCTTGTTTTTGACATGAATGTGTACGAATGGCATTACCTAGTGAGCAAGGGCCCGTTTCTCGAAACTAACTCCCGCAAACTTTTCGGGCCCGAAAAGCCATTTCTAAAACTGCGATCCCCTTACTCTAAAAAGCTGGTCTTTTACTATGACTTCAAGATAGGAAAAGGTAACCTTGTTGCAAAATTTCATGCCTGGAAATGTCTTCGTTTTCACGATACGAAAGGAAATTATAGCACCCGGAATAGGCCCGAAAAGGTTTCGGCGGTTTCGAGAAACGCACGCTAGGGCTCGATTTTTACCATTATACCGAAAATAACGTTCACTTCGATTTTTGCCAAAAATTGATTTTCATCTCTTTTGAGAGTGTAATCAGAGATAATTTCATCCCGAGGCGATAAATTATATTATGCTAAAACATGTAAGTACCTCAACAATATCTGAAGATTGTTGAGCTTTCTTTGTGGGCCGAAGATTTAGTCATCTATGGGAATAACATAAGGTGACCGAAAAAGATATTCTCGGAGATCTAGAAATAGTGTTTAGGCTCTCACCGTTTTGTGACAACAAATTTCTTGTGTTTGTGCAAAACATGAAGAAAGAAAAAAACGTGGACAAAGACCAGAGGCCAGAAACGGAAGTAACGTGCCTTGAAGTTAACTGAAATCTTCCTGAGATGGCTCTTGCTGAGACACGATACTTTCACTTTGAAGAATATCCTACCTTGTGTCAATATTGGACTTCAGAGGACATTCAATTGCATTGCGCATTGGACTCAACGCGCAGATTTTTTTGCGTCATTATGAGCCCACACATCGCAGGCATTCCCATGGCAGGGGCTTTTCATCATTGCGGCATGTTGGTCGGGACATTTAAATTTAACCGTTAGTGGGGAATTTGTACTCTTTTGAACAATGATAACATCCCTGGGGTTGGGGATTTCAACAGAAAAAATGAAGCGAGGTCAAATCCTCCTCCTATGCCCGGCCTCCCCCTTCTGCGGCTTAACATTGATGGGTGCACTAGTTTTTTTTTTTTTTTTTTTTTTTTTTTTTTTTTTTTATTTATTTATTTATTTATTTTTTTACTCTAACAAAACTTTATTTCAACATTACAAAACAGATACAGCTCCTATACATTATACCCTATCCTTATTACAATACAGAATTACTTAACACATACCCCCCAATCCCCCCCCCCCGCAATCCTTTCTCAATTAAAGCAAAAAAACAGTAAAGAGAAAAAAAAAAAAAAAAAAAAAAAAAAAAAAAAAAAAAGAAAAGGAAGGTTGTTACGATGATTCATAGGTCGCCCACTTTTCTCTTAAAAACTTCATATTGTCGCTAGTACACGCAATATAGAGTTCTGTTTCATATTTCAGTTGAACTTTCAGTTTAAACGCCATAACATTTGGCAAGGTTTGATTCCTTCTGCAATCCCATAAGTAGAGTTTTGCAATAATAAGAAGATAATTAAGCAAGGGGCAAGATCTTGTTATGATACCTACAATTATATCCTTTTTAGTAAGACAAATTCTCTCTTTCGTGATGGAAAACCAATACTGTTCAAATTCATTCCAGAACGTTTTCGAGTGTGGACAACTATACAAAAGATGATGCAATGTCTCTAAATCTGATTGGCAAAAGGTGCATTTATTACAAAGTCTGAAGCCAATTTTATAGAGTTTAGTATTAGTATAAAGAATAGAATTAAGTATCTTGTATTGAAAGGCCTTAACATAAGGTTCAAGTGCTACTTTATGTGGAAGCATAAACACTTTTTGCAAAGAATCAATGGAGAGGTGAAATTCGCTTTGCAACTTGTTAAAGGCACTAGGAAATTGTGCCTTTTTATTTATTAACAATGAATAATAATGTTTTGATTTCTTCTTTGTGATATCAAAAACATTATTATCAATTACAAGTGATGGTGAAGATGTTGGTAACATCATATTTTTTAACTCGCGGGGAACAGCATGGCGAAGGCCGGCCCAGGTAAGAAAATTTGTTTTTTCAACTCTATTTTTGATAATATTGAACGATTCGGTGCTATTTAAATTAAGCAACAAATCACTTGTTCTAACTATACCAGAATCAAAGAAATTTTTGTAGAAGATTGGAGAATTGTTGATACGAATTTCTTTATTGTTCCATAAAATGTTACGCCAGTCCTCAGTTGACGCAAAGTTTCCACGAAATTCTGACCACCACGCTAAAATTTCGGAATAAAATAGAGAATTGATGGTATAATCTTTGATGTCAAAGTTGCAGTTGAGAAAAAAGAGTCCTCCTAAACTAAGCAAAAGATGACGCAAATAGTTTTTCCATGTACCCTCATTTTTGCCGAATATTCTTTTTAACCAGGCCAGACGCAAGGATTTAATCATACATTCCAGATCTATCATTTTTAAGCCACCCTTCTGAAACTCATTTATTGTTGACAATCTAGTAACCTTGTCCGTACCATTCCATAAAAATTTATATAGTAATCGATTCAATTCAACGATCACGTTGTTCGGGGTTGGCATTAACGAAGCTAAATAAACAAACTTAGGGATCACCAAACTTTTAATTATGGTAACTTTACCATAAATAGAAAGCCCTCTAGAGGACCAGACATTAAGTAGTTTTTTTATCTTGTCTAAATTTTCTATAAAGTTCTTCTCAAGCAGCAATTTTTGATCGTAAGTGTAAAAGATCCCTAGGGCCTTAATTGGCTCGCTAGGCCATTTAATGCCAAATGGTTTTGCTTTATTTTTCCTGGAGGACCCAATCCACATACCTTCAGTTTTGTTAAGATTTATTGTTAAGCCGGATGCTTTCTTAAATATTTCTAGTAAATCGAAGAGTGCTTGAGCTGAGCTCACATCTGCAAGAACTGCAGTCATATCGTCGGCATATTGAAGCAATTTAGTCTCTTCTCCTCCTACTGAGATACCTTTTATTGTCGCATCTTGACGAACAGCAATTGCTAGAGCTTCTGCTGCCAAGACAAAAATGTACGGGGACAGCGGGTCCCCTTGTCTAACACCGCGTTCTAGAAAAAAGTAATCAGATGTGGTGCCATTATTTATTACACAGCTTTGGGCATTTTTGTAAAATGTTTTAATCCATTGAATAAAGTCCGGGCCAAAGTTAAACGCCTCAAGGCAACCTAAGATGAAATCCCACTCAACGCTGTCAAACGCCTTTTGAAAATCTATAAAGATCATTAAGCCAGGAACGTTCTCCAAGTCAGTGAATTCCATTGTGTCAAAAATAGATCTTATTGTTTCACCAATGTAACGGTCTTTAACGTATCCAGTTTGATTATAGTGAATAATACTAGGTAAAACATTTTTTATTCTGGAAGCTATGACTTTGGACATAATTTTTGCGTCCACATTAACTAAAGAAATAGGTCGCCAATTTTCTAAGAAAGTACGATCTTTTTCTTTCTTTTCAATAAGTGTAATCACAGCACGCTTTTGAGAGCAGGACATTTCTCCTTTCTCAAAACACTCGTTTACACATTTAACAAAGGGTTCACTAATTAAAGGCCAAAGCTTTTTATAAAATTCAATGGGGATTCCGTCGTTCCCAGGGGCTTTATTATTAGAAAACGTTTCAAGAATCAACTCGCATTCTTCTAAAAGAATTTTCCCTTCGCAAGCTTGCTTCTGCTCTTCTGTTAGTTTAGGAATATTTAAATCATCTAAAAACGACTTGGCAGCATTATTATTCACAATCCTGTTGTTACTTGATGTGTACAAATCTTGATAGAACCTCTTTTGTTCCGACAATATGACAAAAGGATCTGTTGTTATAGATTCATTGATATTCAGTTTTCGCATGTGTTTTTTGACATAATTTCTCTTCTCTAAATTAAGAAAATACTTATTACTTCTCTCACCATGCTCATGCCAGCCAGCCTAGTTTCAAATAGTAAATTACCTTACTTGTAAGGGTTGTTTTATCCGTTTAAGGTGGTTCGAAATAGTTTTCATTTTCCTTAGACAACTTCTACAAATTCTTTTCTAAGTTATGTTTGGTTCATCGTATCACTATGAAATTTGGCACAGAAATAAAAGAAATATCATAGATTCATTACATAACATTTATTTTAGAAAACCTGTTACCATGGCAACCATATGACGCATTCAGTTGAGCCCCTAAAATCGAAATCTTTTATCTTATTTAAAAAAAAGGTCGGTGAAATCTTCTCAAACTTCTATATTATATGTTACCAGGAATGATCTTCAAAATATTTCAATTTAAAAAAATTCTGTAGGGAAGATTAAGAATAAAACTACTTTTTGATTATTGCTTTCTTAATTTTTTCCCTACCTACAGAATTTTTTAAAAGTCGGACTATAAACGCAGTCAATTGATCTTAGTTGTTACCGAAAAAATCGAAAAAATATACCGAGCGAAAGCGGAAATATAAGCGAGTAAAGTTACGAAACTTCAAAAATTTCGAGTCGACAAGATTAGCATTTGAGCATGCGCGACACACGCGTGCTCCTACTTTTTATAGATATGGCGTGAGTTGTTTACGCGCGCGCGCTCTCGGCTAAAAACCCTTTCGAGCCTCCTTAATTCGGAAAATGACTGACCTGGAGCGCTTATCATTGAATGGAATTTTCGGTAGTTTTTTCTGTACAAATAGAACTGCACTTTTTGCACTAAGGAAACGGAACAGAATGAACTGTATCATTTGATTGGAAGTTTCCGATGCCAGTGGGCCGGGGTCTGGGTACGTATCAGCAAGAAACATGGCGGCTGAACTTCCCGTCGTATTTGACGTTTTAGCGGACGACTTGGTAAATGATTTTTTTTGGAGAAGAAGAAGAAGAAGACAATTTTATCTTTTTGGCTGCTCCAGCATCCATATTTGCAAGGAGAAATTTTAATGGAATCCTTTGATATTTTGAGCAAACGATAGCAACGTATTCTCTGGATGAATTTAAAGCTCATTTTCGTAAGCAGAGGGCAACATGTGATATTGTATTGAGGGATGTCACGGTTAAGGGAAATATATCAGCTGGAAACCCATTCAGAAGGCATGTTATCGACCCAAGGAAGCAAATGTTAATTTACCATCCAGCGATCAGCATCTATAGTGTTTTCCCGCGATGTAGCTCAGAAGCACACTGGAAGCACGAATCATGCAAGCAAAAGAAAAACACAAGTACCGACGACAAAACTTCATTCTTTCTCACCTGCAGGGTTGCAGTTGTGTTCTAAAACGTCCGCCAACACTACCGATGAGAAAAGACACACAGTGCGTCGATAAACATTTTGGAAATCTGCCGCCATCTCTCAGATCTTTAGCATTCTTTCTCGGAAGTTTTTCCGTGAAGAGCCTGGCACTGGTGAGTGTGGACAAATGGTACAGAAATTTCCGGGAATTCCGGAACATTCCACCGGGATGAACCGTTCCATTTGAATTCTCCCCGGAATTACCGAAAATTTCATTCAAATGGTAAGCGCTCCTGATTTCACCCCTCCCCTCCATCGCTTGATCCTCCGACTGTGGATAACGCCTGTCACTGATATGATGAGCATGTTGAGCATGTAGTGTGAATCGGGATCGCGAGGTCCTCACGCTGTTTCTCTGTTGTTACCGTTTAACATTTTAATCCTAAATAACAATTAGTGGAGAAAAAAAATGATATAGAGGTTTTCAAAGGGATGAAAGATCATTTCAGGTTTGGGTTCCCTCCATTCCAAAACATTACTTAATTTCCACTCAAAAATTGAAGCCGAACCGCAGCCTTAAATCGAGTTATTAAGATCAAGGGAGATGCCACAGGACGGTAAATGCTGTTTTCAAATTGATAACTTGTACTCAAGTCGTTACAAGTTCTTCCAAATATACGTAAGACTGTATACCATCAAAAAAAGAAAAAAAAAACAAAGGTGGCAGTGCTATATCGCTTCACATACTTTGAGTGGGAAACAAATCAGACAGCTACAAACTGCAGTACCCTGTGATAAAGCTTATTATTAGAGGGTCGTGAAGGGGAAAAATGGAACTGGGACTAGCTTTATTCTGGACTGGGAAAATGGGATTTACTCACTGGGACTGGGATTTAGTCACTGGGAATGGGATGAACAATTATAAAATGGGAATGGGATTTCTTTTCTTCAGCGGTCTTTGCTCCAATATTTTGGAATAGAAAAATAAAATTTCGTAGCAATAGACCTTGCACTCCTCAGTAGAGACCGTGAAATCAGTATTTTTCGCCCACGCACCCGCGGTCTAACTACCAGGCTTATACGGTTGCATAGTTACGTTCTGTCAGTTTTCCTGGTCAGCAGACATGTTCTGCAAGTTTGCATTTGGCGGGAAGATATTGTGAAGGGAAGATAAAAATGGCTTCGTAAAAGGTTTCTCGCAAAATGGTACTAGAAATCAAGTATGTCAATGCAAATAACGCCGTTATACACACCGAAAATTTGGTAACTGGGATTTTGGCAAAAATTAGCCTGGGAACCGGGATTTGGGCCAAAGGCTGGGAACTGGAATTTGGTACCCTTCCCCCCCCCCCCCCCCTTCACGACCCTCTTATTACAGTTGCTTTCAATTAACTTACTCGTGGTCCTTGCGATATCATCATTAGGCATGTCTGTTATTCCCGTGGGGATAGTGGAGAGGGTAAAACCAATAAGTGCGCTTAATATTGCCTCCTGCAGCCAAGTTGCCAGTAGTCAATAGAAACATTAGGCGATTTTATTTCTTTGTAAACATGATGGGCTGGCTGCTTGTAAGGGTAATACAAAAAAAATACAGCCAAAGCGAACTAATTGACCTGATCCGGATATTTGTTACCCTGAGAAAACATTTTAAGAACCTTTTTTTCGTATCCGACGAAATGACAACTTTCTGCAAAACGCCAAGGAAAACGTAACCCTGATCGTTCCATAGCTATTAAAAACTTCTTGATTTGCTCCAACCAATCAATTAACTGCAGTTGTTAAAATATTTTATTCATACGAAAATCTTTACACTTCAACAGAATTAGGAACCAGCCCAGTTCTTCGAATATTCCGTGGCGCATCGCCTTACATACAAGAACTTGTACTATAAATAATCTTAAAATGATTGCTTAACAACAATAGTTTAAAAAATAAAAACGCCCTTTATATTGTGTTCGTATATTGTCCAAAACGGCCCAAAACGGGGTGACTTACATTACCATATGATACAAAAAGGTTTTAACTACTAATGATTATAGATCCAGAGATTGCTTAGATATTCTCTAAGAAAAACTAGGGGGCACACCACACCGGACAAATGAAGGAAAAATTCGATCGTGGCAACACTGACAGCCGGAGGGAACATAGAAGGAGAGACCACACTTTAAGCACTGTGCTGTAAGAGGTGCCAAGGCTTTTCCAAAGCAACACTGTTGACGGGAACGATCAATAAAGTTGCCCCCGCACAAATGTGCGCCAGGATTGATTATCGGGCAGCGGAGAAACCTGGAAAAGATTCTTCCGTTGCAGCACTGGTGGGTTCGTGGGTTATAGTTGAACCCACCGCACAGGAAGAGTATGCAAGGTGAATTTCTGGGAATAGCTTGTCCATTACAGCATTTTTGACTGTGAGGATCTAGAAATGAACGTCCGCAAGGTATTTTGGGAACACAAGGTGAGTGAATGAAAATCAATCTGCCCTGGCAGCATTTATATAACAGAGAATTAAAACTTATTCCACCACATCGAGATCGCGCACAAAGGAAACTTCCAGGGATGACTCGACCGTTACAACATTGGTGGGTAAGAGGATTTGGATGTAAGTAACCACAACGCATTCTGGTGCAAGGATAGTAAATAGGCACCAACCGACCAGAACAACACTTCTGCCTACTTGCATCGAAACGTACTCCACCGCACTTGTACGTTAGTAGACAAGGCACAGATTTAGAGATGATTCGTCCGTGACAGCACTGATGGAAATAGGTGATGTAGCGATCCCGACCGCAGCGTCGCCGTCTGCACTTGCTTTGTCTCGGGATGACTTGGCGGTAGCAGCATCTCTGTATTTTACGATCGTATAAAAGACGTCCACATGTCCTACTCTTGCGCCGGCGACATAAATATGCAGCCATGCTTTTCAGTACGATGCGCCCTCTGCAACATGTTTTAACTTTTGGGTTGTCAACCACATACCCCCCACAGCATTGACTGCCAGTGTGGTATGTGCAACGTTGTTCTTTATATGGCCTTATAATGACTTGTCTCTTATCTGCCAAAAAAAAAAATATATATATATATATATACATATATATAAAATACATACATATGTTTCACACTTTCACACTTTGTTTCTATTGTTTTAGTTTTGAATTTTTGTTAATACGTTACTTGTTTAAAAACTGTAAATTTTGAATGTACATCATATGTGTATATTTGTGAGAGTTTCAAATAAAACTCGACTTGACATGGCTTATTCAAATTGTTTTTCCTTTCCCATGTCGCTCATGACTCTGTGAGATGCAAAATATATATTGTATCTATATTGTTGGCCCAGGGAGAGTACTGTATTACTATATTAGAGCAACTGCGAAAACCTTATTACCAACTCAACACACCAACTTATCCCAGAACTTCATTTTTGTGGCGGCCTTCTTGTATTGCTTACCTTACATAGTTGGTGTGGCATTGAGTGGCACTTATGGTTTCCTCTGCGGTTTTATGTCATTTATGTTCAATGCACGAAAGAGGAGCCATGATCATGAAAATGTCTTACTTAAGTTGAGCCCACAATACATTTGATTCCACTTGTCACAATGTGACAACGAGGTGCAGTAACTGTTTTTGACCTGTTTTTTTTTTTGTGCCGTTTTAATAAAACCTCCTCTACGGTATCTGCGTCATGGACCTCGTAGAATAGAAATACTTGGTACCTGAACTAATATAGGCCTAAGTGTTCCATAATTTCAACTTAAGGGCGTACGAAAATTCTGAAGAACCCTATAGGGAGAATTAATAAAAACAAATGTAAACTTTTTCCGGCAAACATGTCGAACATTATTTTGCTTTGGTGTTTATGGTTCTCAATTTTAACGCAAAAACTATTGTTTTGGTATCAGTAGATTGAAGTTAGTGGCATGAAGACATGAGAAACTCTGCTTCCTGTTGGAATTAGCCACTCATTATATACCACTCGACCGTACAGCTAATACTGCAACGAAACTGAGACAAGCTCATCATACAAAACGCAATGGAAATTTGTTGATACAAGACAAAAGAGCGATTATTTTTGTTCATTCATAATCTGCCCAAACAAACATGTTTATTGTCTTTATTGGGTATTAGAACCATTTCGTCTTTCTAGGCATGCAAATAGGTGTGAAGCTAATTAAACCCGGAAAGTGTTTTAGCATGTTTTCATTGATTCTCAACTGGAGCAGGCCGGAAAACCACTGTTGATAATTTTATGATGAGTTAAACAAGGAGCTTGTTTCATCAGCATTTCCCTTTAACAGGAAAAGAAGTCAACACAGCTATTAGAGGTCCTAAAGTGATTGAATACTGACCGTTTTGCGCAACCACTGCCGTGCTATCTGAAACATTTTCTTTGTCATTCTGAATTCGTTCGTCATCCCTTAAGGCATCAGTTTCTTTGTCAGACGATAAACTTTGCTCTTCAGCCTTCACCGTCAGCGAGGCAAGGCCTACAAGGACAAGAATGGTTCCAAAAATGAAACTTGGCGCAGCCATCTCTATGAGCAGCTGAATGTGGTCTGTTGTGTTCTACTGGTAAACTCTTTTATGTGTTTCCCTCTGCTGTTGCTGTATTTCGGCACTCGAAAAAATTTAATTTGTTGTCAGACTAGGTTGATATTAGTCCTAGTATTCACTGCACTTTGTTCGAGCGGGATAAATCTACTTATGAGAACAGCCTATATTTGTGTATATTGTTACTCTGTTTATTTATTCTTTCAAATTGTTACGTCAACAAATTGGAGTGTGCCTACATTATTACGCGATTAGAAATTTCGCTTAGGCGATATTACCTCTGGGGGCCAGGACTTACTATTTTAAGTAATTTTGTCGTATCAAAGAATAGTTTCAGTATAATATCGAGAGAAAGCTTGCAGTAAAGCTTTCGAACCGGTAGAAAAATCATCAAAAATCCTTGCGGAAATTACATTTGAAGGATAAAAATTGAAACAAAAATAAAATATCGAAGACACATGGGCACCAAGCCGCTGGCAGTGGATAAGTCACGAACGGCCGATACTCGGTTAATATTCTCTCAATAGAACGCTGAAAGTAAAATTGACTCATGGGTATAAATAAATGCCGGGGCTACGAGTTCAAGTTTTGTATATAAACACTTTTAATTCAGGTTAACTAATTACCTTACGCGCAAACGGAAACATCGTTTCATTTTTTTAAAGAATTATGGATATATTTTTTGCAAGCATTTCCCCCTGAAATTTAAAGCTTGTCGTATAGTTCAATACCATTCCAGCATTTGTCAGATCATTGTCAGTCCAATTTTCTTTATAATCTATTTCAATTTTTTCATGTCTATATAGAGTATGAATACAAAACTGACAGGAAGTTTAAATCTCCAGGGAATCAAAAGGCTGGTTCTCAGTAAAATCAAGGATATTGTTTCTAAGTAAATAAATCCATGAGTAACTCAAGAAAGCAAAAAATAAAACATGGCTGTGAGGTTCAAAACGACATTTCAAAATTAATACAAAGTGGCCCTGACTAATAAACTGAAGGAGTCCGGAAAATAGCCAGTTGGCTT
The DNA here is from genome assembly GCA_948470475.1 of Galaxea fascicularis. Lineage (NCBI taxonomy): Eukaryota > Metazoa > Cnidaria > Anthozoa > Scleractinia > Euphylliidae > Galaxea > Galaxea fascicularis. Next base: position 3,367,596 of record OX419345.1, on the reverse strand, counting down.
AGGAGACCTCTGCTTTCTATATTGCTCTATCGACTTCTTGATAGTCCTACAATCATGTTTTATGGCATAGCTTTAGGCCGTACAATACAGTCTTTGAGATTTTACTTTGACCAAGACCAAATCTGGCCTTTAAAAGATAAGCGATTAGGAAAACTAAACCGAACCAAAGTGAACTCACAGGCCAACTGGTTGTTTGAGGGATAATTGTTGTATACTACGATATGAATTACCCAATGAAAAGTACTGTAATTTCGTCCAGCTTAAACTCTGCAAAAGGCACTCGTCAAGAATTGAACGGGAATTCTGCACCTGTCTACAGCATAGCCTTAAATTTCTTAGAAGCGCTTGAACATTGAACTTTGATCTCAAAAGCACTACTAAATATCAATGCAAACTAAATGATGTATGGAAATCAATATCTTAAAATGATATTCATTACTGAGTCCTTCCAACTAACATGATACAGAAACAGTCAAACCGTCATTAACCAACTCTGCCCTTTGGCGTTCCCCGCTAAGAGAGAGTGGCCGCACTGAGTCGCAATATAAAACTCATTTTGGCCAAATTTAAGGCCCACACAACATTTTAACTAACAACGTAAGGCCGAAACTGCAGTCGATATTTGTTTTACCAACGAAACGTGCAAGCTGTTGTGTTCGAGTGATTTATAGCCAATAGGTCAATGAGTAAGATTCTTGTAAGAGAGATCGGTGCTTTATAAGTGAAATAAAATAGAAAGGATTATAATACCTAAACAACTAAGGCTGTAACAAATACAAGAGACGTTTCTTCTTTCTTACGTTTTATTTAAAAAAGGTAGCAATACAGAAAATAAACTACATTCTTTCCATTTACTAAATACAGAAAAAAAAAACATGTTCAGACGTCAGAACTCAAGACGAGAAAATAAAAAGGTCCTACCACTCTAACGAATCAAAAGTTTCCATTGACACCAATCTATTGACTTCATACCTTTGACAATATTTTATTAATACAGCAACTACTTCACTGCTGCTCATCCATAAAAAAATTGAATAAACTTAAAAGACTTTATAACAAACTAACCCTAATTTTGCAACCCTAACCCCAACAGTAAAACCAACAAGAGAGCCAAAAACTTTTCAGGACATGTAAGACCCATGAAACCAAAATGTCAGCCCTAACCCTAACCCTAACCCTAACCGCTCTTGTTTTGCACCAAACATAAGGCCAGTTAGGATTTTTTTGTAGGATCCTTTCAGTTTTTTTTCCACGAAAACCTTAAAGGATCGTGGGGATAATTTCTTACGGAAATCGACGGAAAAACATAAATTTAAACCACAGGCAGACCACCCTATCTGTTTGTGTTGGGACGCGCTGACGTCATGGAGTTGGACCTCAACGGTTGAAATTGCTTTGAGTCAAGTGATCGACGAAAATCCGTTATAAAATTGTAGATTTTGCACCTTTTGTTGCCGAATTTTGATGAAATGGAAGCCAGATAAATAAAGTTAACTTACCTTTTGGCTAGTGTATAGTTCTGTATGATTTTATGGTGTTTTGGGTCGGCCGACTTCTCACCCGCTGCACAATAGTGTATAACAGTAAGAAACAAGGCTGGCAACTCCAGCGGCCGCCGACACCGACATCCTCATGAATTTCATCAAATTTCTCCCACTTTCCCGTGTCGCTTTCCCTTCAGTCTCGGGCAAAGTTCAATAATTTCCCTAGATCTGAGCCAAAAATAACCGCGTATGCTCGACTCCAACGAGCGAAACTGTTCCCGTGATTTTCCAATGCCACTTCGAAATCGCCATTATCAGAGGATGTGCAGCGGGTGAGATGTCAACCGACCGAAAAACCCACAAAGAACACAACTACATAACTGCACTTGTTTTTATAACTCACTTGAATTGACTTCCTCCACCTCTTTAATTGCGTAGGAGCTGCACTTCAAGCGAAGATCTTTAATTTTTTGATGTAACAAGATTTCAGCGAACTGGCTATTGCTGAGTCTTTTAACACTGAAACCTTCAATTCTTTTCTTAGATCCCAGAGATCAAAAGTTTTTCTCTCGAAGGAATGTTCGCTTCAATCCCTCCAAAAGTTTCGGCCTACCCGTCGATGGAGCGCGAGATGCCATCGTATGTCCCATCGACTCAAATCAATAAAATAGTGAGCCACAATAAGTCGTAATAAGGGCAATCTAAGCCAAAAATAGGTTACAGCTGTAAGGATGAATGAAGATTGCGGACCGCAAGCCAAAATTTCTCAAAGATTATGGCAATGGAAATGGCGGATTTCCCGATGGTTGCGCGCAATGCATTATGATTTATTAGGAGCCTTTACGGTTTCATATCACACCGTCACACGTTGAGAATGTTTTATAGCTTATTTTAGGCTAAAGAGAAGGTAAGTTTAACTTGGAGGCGAATGTCATTTGAGAACATCTCGTTTAAACAGTAATCAAACTGTAATTAAAGTTCGGATCACTCTAATCGCGCTTTGAACTTACAACTGGACTCAGGAGGTTAGTATCCATGTGCGAAATTGAATTTTCAGCTGAATAATTCGATTTCATCAAAGCGTGGTAACCTCTCTAAAACTGTAAACACCAAACTCATGGCAAGCCACAAATGCTTGGGGTCAGGCAGTTTATTGCAACTTTTGCGATTTCAGGAAGTGCAAACAATTGAAAAACATTACATCTGGTCGAGGACTACAAGGGAAGAACCTACGGCTAAACGGGAGAGTTAAAAAGACCGACTCACTCCCCCCACCCCTCCGCGGACAACGCCCCGGACTTCTCCACGGACTACCCTATGGACTAATCCTCCTAATATCAAACAAAATTGCTTTTATGTAAAAAGACACAAGAAACGTAATTCGGATATCAACTTCAGTCGCCGTCTTGGCTACCACCATTTTCGGCCCGTTCTTCCCTCAATTTGAAGTCATAAGTTCTATTACTGGCGCGGTCAAAGTCACTGAAACTTAGTCAAGACTTTTCTCAGACGTTTGATCAACTTTGTCAACAAGATGTTTCCACTTTGCTCCGTGTGCGCAGTCTCTTGAATCTGTAATTATTAGATTTAAATGCCTACAGTATAGTAATCGAGTTCAGTGGTCGCCATTTCCTTTACTGGCAAACCCGCTAATGAGGAAGGAATGGGCCCCCAAAAATGGCGGTAACCAATATGGTGACTGAAGGTAATCTCCCAAGTACATTTCTTGTATCTTTTCATCCTGAAAGTAATTTTGGTTAAGTTTAAGAGGGATAGTCCGTAAGGTAGTCCGTGGAGTAGTCCGGGGGGTACTCCACGGAGGGGGGTCAGTATTTTCAACTCTCCCCGGCTAAACAATAAATGCACCTTACACACTGCACTTTTGCAAAGACGAGTAGATCAAAACTGCCCTGGACGTGGGCGGGTAGGAAAGCTGCATGAAGGCTATGTAGAAAAAACTCACAGTCTGCGATGCACTCGGCTTCAGTTCTATAATGCTAAGTGAATACTTTTTACGGAAGACTAGCTTAAAGCTTTTAAATTGCCAATATGCAGTGATTTTGCTAACCAGAGGCCGGTTCCTTAAAGGTGTAATAACTCTATTCCAGGGATAAATGTGCCTTATTTAGTTAGTTATCCCTGGAATAAGGCACATTTATTCCTGGAATATACTTATTACACCTTTCAGGAACCGGCCCCTGGCTATAAAGCAAGATCTGGTAGTTTTTCTACAGTTACGGGGTACATATTTCCATCGGCCCCATTAGTCATTATGACCTATACCCCTACTTGTCAGAGTTTCTGCGAGTGTGGATTCTTATTTAATAACCTACCACGACCTGGCCTCAGTCGTCCGGAGAGCGCATAGCTTTATCTAGCGAAGAGGTCACTATTTCTATTTGGACACACATTTTTATCAGAAAACACATACTACTATCATTTTTTGTCTTCGGTTTGTTATTTTCCTTGTCTTTCTTCTAAGGCTTCTTTTTCGTTATTCTTTCCACTTTATAGGTTGCTTTGCAAGACTGCTTTCTGGGGATGACATGAACCGAACGTGGGGACTTGGGAATCAAGCGACCGGAGCAGCATTTGTGTTTCTCCGGATAATAAAGCTTCCCAGAACAAATGAATTTGATTCGTAAGCAAGGTAGGTTTGCTGCTATGACTACACCTTTGCAACACTGAACTGGCTTTGACTTGAGAATCAGCCTCCCAGAACAACACTCATGAGTCCGTGGCTTGAATCGAACTCCTCCACACAGGAAATTCTTAGGCGCTGAACAGGTAGCAGATCTGGGAAGGACTTGCCCGTAGCAGCAACGTTGGGTGTGGGTGACATAGCGGCGACGACCACATCGTCGGCGTCTACATTTGCTGCGTCTTGGTATCACGTGACGATAGCAACACTTATCTCGATTCCTGTGATAGAGTTGGCCACCACACAGACTGGGCTTGTTACGGTGACACAGGTATGGAACCAAACTCTTCAGCACGATGCGTCCTCGGCAACATTTCTTTCGCGAGGGGTTTTCAATGAGATAACCTCCACAGCACCTTCTACTGTTGCGGGATGAACAAGGCTTGGGCGGACTGTACGGTCGAATGATGGGAAACCTGTGCTTGTCTGCAAGAATATCAATACGTATGACACGTAACGTACAACTCGTAGATCTTTTCTACGTTTACCGTAAGCTGAAGGGCTTGAATTCAAGCGTATACTGCAATTTTATTTGTGCGATTTGTTGTTTTTCGTTTTGGTTTGAGGAACCATATATATTACATATGCAGTCTGGGACTACATGAATGTGCAACTGTCTTCAATACGAATTTACGACAGTGAGGGCTTTTTTAATTTGGTTATCATAAATCATAGTTTGGATGCGTCACATCATGAAAATTTTGACATTTGGATCTGTGTCGATAAAACAGCGGAGCGATAAAAAAGAGCGACTGTGTCAAGTCCTAATACGAATTGGTTGAAGACCCGTTGAACGACTTTTTGTCTCCGCTCATGAATGGTTTTACATTTAACTGGACATTGTTGAGTTGGGTATAAAATTAAAACAAATTCATTTTGCTTAGATGGGCTTCTTTTGTTTACAATATTTCAATTTGTATCACTGTTACGAAGAGTGATGCCACAAAACAAATTTTAATTGCAGAAAAACAACCTTAAACTTATATTACGCCAAAAAAAAAAAAAAAAAAACGCTCTTCAAGAAAATGATACTCAGAATTGGGTAATTGTCTTAAAATTGCTACAGTGGCTGATAGGTCGCTCAAACGCGGTATAAATTTATATTTTTTTGTCGTATTGATAAAGAAACCTGCGCCTTTCCGTCCATATTGCTGGAGATAAATTCAAGAACTATTTTGCCACAGATTAGCAAGGATGTACAGAATCAAGCAAAAAATATCATTAAGTGATCGTTATAAATCGTCTTGGGCTTTCTCTGGCAGTGCAGGACCTGCTGGGCATGTCTTAAAAATTTTCCTAAATTTCTCCAAAGGACTAAACGTCACTGAAGCTGTAAAACTTACTGACCATTTTTAGGTTTGTCCAGTGAAGTATTTCGAACGAAATCACTGTCGCCCTGAAGATGCGTATAATTCTTCATCGAATTAGCTTCCTCAATTCGGTCCTCAGCGGACAACGGCATTTGAACCTCAGCTTTACGTTCGGCTTTCACTATCAGAGGAGCAGTAACGGCAAGGAACAGAATAGCGACGTAAGCCCGCGGTCTTGGCGCCATCCTTCTGCTGCAAGAGCTTGATTTTGTAACCTCGTATCTCTTTATGTTCTTTTGCTACAATGCTTTCTTTGAAGGAGTGGGCGAAATATAACCAATACACTTCGGAAATGACAAGTTATTGTGCGTACAAGTGCGCCTCCCCGTCAGTTTATTTTTGGTTAGCGTGGCAGATCTATTTTGAGGCCGCCTACATTTGGACACGCTCAGTTTTTCTACTTTTCTTTAAACTTACCGTTTCAGCAAGTTTTGCGCAAATTGTAAACAGTTGTCAACTATCGGGGTGTTAGTATTAGTTCGAATGCACAAATGCCCCCTGTGTGTGGATCTTTTAAGATCCATCCTAACTGGCGGAATTTTTAAAAATTTCCTCCCAAAAGACAGTACGGAAACATAAAACAACATCCTAGCAGCAAGGATTTTCTTTTTGCATCAGTATCAGGTGCGAAACACACAGTCGAACTAGAGATCTGTTGTTGTTGTAAACGGCCAAATATTGTTTTTGACAATATTAGTTTAAAAAATTATCATATTGTCCTATCGATAGAAATGTTTTCAATGTACGTTTTGTTTCAGTTTAAGGGAAGCCACAAAGTACAGTGAAGTGAACAACACGAAAGGAGTTCAAATCACTGCCGGAAAATTGGGAAACTAAGATTGTTAGAAGAACGGTTGCAAACGATACTGATTCTTCGACAGAACAGCAACTAAAACCTTAGACATGGATATGAAATGGAGCTTCCGTTTTGATTCACTAAAATAATGCCAAACGAAAAAGAGAAAGAAAAGGATAAACAAGATTCAGAAGTGTCTTGAAATAGGAAGATAGCCTTCCTTACCGACATTTTTTCGCCACATTGTACACACTGGGGACGCAAATTCTATATCCCTGCAATATCCTGTTATTTTGTACAATTCCGCAGTTCCAAAATAAACCTAGCTATTTATTTGTGGCTGCCGGAAGTCGGAGGATGGCGTGGGCCGGACAAGGGGAGTGTCACGTTACCGTACAAAGAACGCTTAGAAACATTTAATGACTTTTTGTTTTCTTGAATTGTGGCCTTGTTTCGTTTTGATTGCGTGATTATAAAATACCCTTTTTTGGCTAGCCGCACAAAGAGTTGTATCAGTTTAGTTTCCTTTACGTCATTATAGTATATTAGGTCTTTTTCCACGCGAACATTTTAGTTTTTAAGGAGTTGTCCCAGGAGCAGGAGTTTTATAGGAGTTTTATAGGAGTTTTCTCACAACTTGGAGTTTTCTTACCCCAGGAGTCAAGATCAGACGTAAGTCACGATCGTTACGTTTCTGTCAGTTTTTCGTTTCGCTTTCCCTCATCAGATTTGTAATTTAGTTGGTTTCTTTGGCTTAGACAATCGTGCGTTTTCTTTTTAGTTTTTACCGCAACTGTTGTAAGAAGTCGGCTAGCCTGATTCTCGATTAAGGTCAATAAAAAGTACTTAAGAGTCCGCGGCCCATCTCTTACGGCATTGTGGTTGACCTGGCGAACCCAACTACGCTACACCCCGTGTCTGCCGTGCTGTGAACGCGACAGGGAGTGTTTTTAGTAGAGACTATACACAAACTATGTTAACTTACTTGATTTGATCCAAATCCACAGACATGAACATTTCAGGCAATTTCTAGGAAAACAAGGCATTATATTCAACGTCTTTTCTGAATATGGTTTGCTGCACTGGATCAGTAACAAATAAAAGTTTGAAAATCAAGCAAATTAATCACAGCATTGGAGGTGCACTACAAGGAAACTATCCAAAGAATTTAGAGTGACCATGGATGTTTCATTCCTGCAATGGCATCCCCTGATTTCACGTAGTCTTATGGCGTTGTGATATATTTATGCGTTTAAAAATCAAACTCGTTATTTCGTCAGATGGATCCCCTTTCAAGATCCCAAAACACTCGAGGCTTGTTAATTGAGCGCGAAGGCTTAAGGCTCTACCGCTTATCCTCAAAGTCGTACTGCTCTGGGTATGAGGATGTGTGCACCAAATCATCAGATTGTGTCTTTCCGAGAATGATACTATTAGGTTATCTAATAAGCTTAACACCACTACGACTCCGCGGGGAAGGTGGGGTTTACACCTGCCAGAAGACGAATGAAGGTATACTGTGAGAGATCCTTACTGGTTTGTTCCAGAGGAAGATTAAATAAGAGGTGTCTATTGACACAGTCTTAAACCTTGAACTAGCTTCCTTACAGGCTTGGTCTCCTGCATTACAATGGAAATGCTTTTGATAAGCGTTGCGGCAAGGGTGACATTACTTTGGGTTATACGCTCAAGAAGACTGGGAGCGAAACAAAGTGATGCAGCACTATTCCTAGACTCTACCCAGCTCCCCTTCCTTTCACAAGGGAAGAAAAGGGATTGGGAACTGATACACTTAAAGGATTCACGCATATTGACAATCGATGGCATCTTTTGTGTTTATCCCAGGCGAGGCAAAGCTAATTATATGTCGAGACATTTGTCTGGGTCGTTTTTCTCTAGCGTTACAAGAAAAGGATGGCATCTCAGCGCAAATCAATCCACTCAAATCTTTGCTTTATCATTTTCTTTAAGAGTGCAGGACAAAAGTGTTTTGTTTTGTGCATGCCCTTCTCCGGCCTTCTTTTATTTATTTATTTCTTTGATTTGAATATCATCTTTAACGTACAACTATGAAATTACCAGATATGAGCAGATGAGCCTGGCAATCTATACTCCACTGTGATTGAGCATATATGATAGAGCCAAAGTTAGCCATAAACGCAAGCATAAATGCAGACGTGAAAACGTACGCGGTGACGGTTAGCGTTATCTCGGGTTAAATACCATGACAAATCTATAGGTTTCAATATAAATTAACCAATCATTAGCGCTAAGCATGCTTCGACCAACTCGGTCCTAGGGCCCGTTTCTCGAAAGTCCCGTAACTTTTCGAGCCTATTTCGGATGCCACGATTTCCTTTACATCATAAAAACGGAGACGTTTCCAGGCATAAAATTTTGCAACAAATTTGCCCTTTCGTATCTTGAAATCACAGTAAAAGACCAGCTTTATAGAATAAGCGGTTCGCAGTTTTAGAAATAGCTTTTCGGGCCCGAAAAGTTTTCGGGACTTTCGAGAAACGGGTCCCTGAACTTGTATAAAGGCCCTAAAAACCACGTCAACAAGTATGGTCTCGTCATGCACTGTTCACAAAGGTAAAAAGCTGCGTCTGTATATGCCTCTGCTCATCGCAAGAGTTTGTTACTTTAAAAAAAACGATAGTAGCCTGGGATCGATTGATCGCGCGAGGGATTGTGGGATTGCTTGGGGAATTCGACCTACTGAAGAGAGCTGTTTTCCACTGTTTTCCTACAAATACGTCCAGAAAATCATCTGATCTGATATCAAAGAATACCAAAAGAGGAGCAGCTTTTACGCAGACAATCCTAGAATCCCTCACTCGGAAATCTCCATCCCAGTCCAAAATGAGATATTCATGTTAACGCTAGCCTGGTACATGGAAAATTAGCCTTTTCTAATGATAAAAAGTTTGGGACATTTTTGGTAATTGCGAAGAACTTTTCCACGACAGCAATGAAAACCGTAGGTGATATAGTGTTTTTTCCCACAGCGTCGGAGTTTGCATGGGGCGCTTCTGGGAATCACCATGCGGTGGCAGCACTGGGATTGTATCCTGTTGTACAGATAGCGTCCACAGTTAGCACTGACCTTTGGCCGCGGGCACAAATAGTTGGCCAAACTTTTCAGTACAATGCGTCCTCGGCAGCACGTTTTCCGCTTTGGTACATCGATGACAAATCCAGCGCAGCATGTGGGGCTGTTCCTCTTACCTTTACACCGTTTTGGTGGCTTGTATGGACGTATGATGACCGTCCTCTTGTCTGGAAAATATTACATTACTCCTCATTATTACAGCATCTAATTTATCATTTTTATATATTTGAAGAAACGCGCGCGCGCAAAAAAAAAGGTCAGATCGAGGTATATATTTTGTAAATAAACCTCCCGGCAAGAGGCAATGTAGCGGCGCTATGATGCCCGGTTGAAAGAAGATTTTCCAAAAAAGAAGAGTTGACCGTCGAGCGACTGTACAAATTCGAGAGGATCTTTTTATCCGGAAATGATATTCTGCGATACAACGTACCAGCAAACAAGAAAACGACTCATTCACTGTTTTATAAAAGCGCTCGTAATAATTTCCTAAACACAGTGTGAACCGTGTTGTGGAAATGGCGGAGTGAAGCAGATGGTGGTGGTCAAACCATCATTGCCTGATGATTTCGTGCCAGGAAATTTTCTATTTGAAAGAGATTTATAATGGTAATTGAACTGATCGGGAGTGGAGTGCAATTTGGTCTGAAATCATACGCGTGAAATCGAACGAGCGCGCAGCGCGATTTCGATTTGAAATCACAAGTATGATTTTAGACCATAATAATACACTTGGAAAAATTACTCGATTGTGATTGGCTGAGAGCAGCGCAGTTCAAGTGTAACAAAGTGCAGAAAGTGTAACACCAGTGCAAAAAAGTGTAACACAAGTGCAAATTACAACGAAGATTTCCGAAGTTAAAACGTAGACTCGAAGATTTCCGAAGACCAACCGATGTATTTCGAAGATCACCGAATATCGTGCGAAACCTTCCGAAGACCACACGAAGATTTCCGAAGATCGCTGAACACTTCCGAAGATCACCCAAATGCTTCCTACGATTCCCGACGATCACCCGAACACTTCCGAAGATTACCGACGATTACCCGAACACTACCGAAGATTTCCAAAGATTACCCGAACACTTCCAATGATCTCCAGATATTTTCGAAGCTTCTCCAAGTTTCGGAAGATCGAGGGCAATGCCTTCTGCGTACCTCAGTAGTCATCAATGTATGGGCTGAAGCTTTATAAGTAGCCTATTTTTTCAAGTGTATTATTAATAAGTAATCACATGATTTTTCTCGTGCAATTTGGAATAAATAAGCACTTGTAAATTTTTTCAAGACCACAAATTGCACTCGCCCTACGGGCTCGTGCAATTTTGTTGGTCTATGAAAACATTTACTCGTACTTATTTATTCCAAATTGCACTCGGAATCATGTGATTACCTGATACGAATTGCACGACACGAAGTTCAATTACCACTTTATTACACCCATTTTGAAATCACTTAGTTATTTGTCAATATTAATATTTATTTAATGTTCAATTCAGGAAAACCAGTTTTGAATTTTGATGGCCTTAAAAAAAGGATGTGAGTTAGAGCAAAAAATGATGCAATGTGGGAATAAATTGCACAGATATCATGAATGATGAGTGATTTCAAAATGAATGTAATAAGTGATAAAATCAGTCCCGTTCACCAATCTGGTTGGTAAAAAAATGCTCCTTCACCAGAAACATTGATTTTTCCTTTTCTGAAATTTGCTTTGCTCTAAGAAATGTAATGTAAAGTTAACAGAAATAAACGATGAGTTTAAACTATCGTATTGAAAAATACTGCTGGGAAATTTGTAAAACTAATTAGAATACGTTACAAATCGTGCACACCCTTAGTGCGGTTGTCAACAAAAAATGCGAGACGTTCCTCTTTAGCGACTTTCAAACAGCGTTTGAAACTCGTTCTCATGGTCCTCTCGAAAAGTGGAAGAGATCGAAACCGGAAGGGGTGGGGGCTGGGTACGAGATTGTTAACGCATGTACCAATACGAGATGAAGTATGCCCTTAACTTAATTAAAAGGACACCGATTATCGTGTTCTAAGGATAAGGAAGTTAATTTTTTATCCTTGACCAAGTTTTTATCTCTCACCTCAGAACAAGAGAGCTTTTCTGTTGCCAAAGTCAACAGACATCGCGAACTCGATAATATAAGTAAAAGGGCCGTCTTTTGAAAAGTCGTGACTGTAAGTGGTAATTTTTAATATAGTAAACAAGTGTTTAAAGTTTGGCTCGATCAATCACGACTGGAAAATAATACACTTTTGGTGATTACTGATACTGGCCCATGATTTGTCGTTTGGCGTGAGAATAAATTTTTTTGTGTTCGGTTAAAAAGTAAAAAGTAAAAACTTGCAAACTCGATTAGTTTATGTGATACAACTGAAAGAAAAATCTGCGAGTTTCGTCCCTTGACGGCAAGATTGTAACGAAAGGATTCTGGCGGGGTGTATTTGAAGCATGACTGGCTATAATACAAAAACCTTTACACAGTTAATGATAGCATATTAGGTTAAACGTTAACTTTTTACCCAGTGTTAACTCCTTCTAGGAAACGTGTTTCAACTATGAGTACGACGACTTATAGCGGTGCACACAAATTTGAAAATCATAAAATACTGACCGTTTCCTACGTCCACCAAATTCTCCTGAAATTGTCCCTTGCTTCTCAAAGCGGCTTCGTCGCCTGCACTCTTCAGCGCGACATCAATCACCTCATCACTTGTTGATGTATTTTCCTCTTCGGCTTGTACCGTCAGAAAAGTAAAACCAGCGAAGATGAAAATCGCAATGTAAAGCGCCCGTGCCATCTCCTCTATCGTTCTGTTTCTGATTACTACTCTGATCTCCAGTCTTATATCCTTGCCTCCAGTGTTATATTTAACTCTTACGCAACAAAGAAACTCGAAATTTAATTAGCCAAGGACTTTGATCATTTCTGAATTGTAAATAACCCTGGGAGAAAAGTCTATTTGAGATTTAAGGATATTGCTAAGGTGATTATTTATATTCATGAAATCATGGCTCGAGAGAATATCCGTTAAAACTTGTTATGTCTGCAATATAAGCAAAGCCGTTTGTAATTATTTTTTCGAGGAGAAAGAAGTCAGAATGAAAGAGAGCAACCACGTAATGAGTGTTATTTAGAACATGTACTTGAGCAACTCAGGGATCACGTAACAGCTTACATTGGAATTGGACAAAAGTGAAAGGAAGAGGATGTTTTGTTGATCTAATTAGATATTGCATTTGTACCAGTAGTCCACACATATCACTGGAGATTAGCGTATATCCCTCAACATTGTCACTAGTGATATGTGTATCCCTTATTCCAAGTTCATTTCCTTGAAAGTTGAATGGCAAGTGATCCTAATTGTTTTACACAGCTGAAAAGCCAAACAGCTTTAGAAGTGCACAAAACTGTCCACCATTTTGAAGTTGGTGTGATTTGCCGTCTAATAATCTGATCGTTTATAGTGACACTGATCAGAAGTGCTCTCTTTAAATTGGGGAACTACCAAGAACCTTTGAAATCTTATTGTCATCCACATAGTAGTCAGATATATGCAGTATAAAAAGGATATCGACAAATTTGTGACTACCTTCGTATATAGTGACCATATTTTCTTTGAGAATTTTGTCAGAGGTAGTCGAATTATTTACGTAAAACTAAAGCTGGTGACGCCAGCCAAGGCGGATTACTTAAATATCTGTCTTTAGATGTTGAGTATATCAGCCTAATATTAGACTGACTACAACAACGAGGCATGTTATCCACGAAAACATTTCAGCAAGCTAAAACGTATGTACCTCCCCCCTCTACTGTATGTTTCTAAAACCTTCTATTCTATTTGTTTAATTTTGATTGGCTGCATGCATATATCCTACGAACATTTCGCCCACAGTAGATCTAAAGACTTTTTTTGTTTTCATCTAAACCAGGATATTAAGTCACAGAATAATTACTGGTTAGGCTTTCTTACTCTTGGGTTTTATAAGCTCTTTAGCGGAGGATTGATGTTAAATTAGAAAGATTTTGGACTAAATGTGTTGAAACGGAAGTAACCAACCATGGGGCCGTCGATAACTCGAAATTTTTGAGAGGTTTATGACTGTTTAAACTTTACGAGGATTTATCAATCAATCAATCAATCAATTCTTTATTTGATAAAGCAGGTTGAGATTACAAAAATTACTAAAGTAATAGTTGTATCGGCAGCTATGAGCTGATGTGGACCTGCTATGAAACTATCTAAGATATGTAAAATAAGTTATAAACTAAAAAGAATCATAATTGCAATCACTCCGAAGCTTAATTACAGGAAAGCTACCATAGGTATAGATTAAAATAAATGATAGATAATAATAATAAATAGACTTGAATAGGGAACTTGATGAATCCTAATATTAATAGTAAATAAAGTCATCATTCTTGTTTGAGAGCCAGTTAAATCCCTGCAGTTGATGTTAACTGAGTTAGCTCTATTCATTTTTTGTAAATGGCCTTTCTTTTTGTTTCTCGTGCGCGGAGAAAAGCATTTGATTGACTTTTGCTCATTTACAGTCCTCTATAAACTTTGTTAAATTAACTTTGTCAAAGTTTGCGTTCAAATGGAGCTACCGGAAAAAGTATAAAGGGTTGCCTTAGATCTTATTGTTTTCTCAAATTATTCCGCTAACTGAAAACGCCAGCGTAAGTAATTGAAATCTAATGAATGAATGAGTAATTGACTTCAAATTTAGTTTATGGTGGATATTGATAGAGGTCGGTTCAGTTAGGTAAGATCGTGTAATATTTGCAACGGAATACACGTATCGCTGTTGGTGGTTGTATAAACAATATTCTTCATTTGGCGAGAAAATAGTTCGGATATTTGTCCGCGGACATTATTTGTTCCGAGAAGCGAACAGATTTCTTAGAGCGAAGCTCGAGGAAAACTGTAAGATTCGAGGAACTGATAATGTCCAAGGAAAAGTGTCCAAGCATATTTTTAAAGCCAAATGGAGGCTATAGTCTTTGTCATCCTTGACTTATTTTTCGCGAGACGCATTTGGGGAATATCACCGGTGGATATTCCCAGGCTTTAGCTGGGGCATATCCAGTCACGTGACGTCGGTGTTTAGATCCATCGCGTGAGAGTAATTTTTGATTTTTTGGATTATAATAGCGATTATGTAACCACCATTTAAGGCCCACTAAAAATAATACAATAATGCAATACAACTTATTAGGCTTCATCTCCTTGATACAAACTTAGCGCGGGTTCTTTGCAAAGCTCTGAATTTATTAGTTCAACACTGTCTTATAGAAGTTCTTCAATAACCGCACAACAGCCACGCAGTTCACAATCTTATTAGAGAGAGTAGTATGATACACAGGTGCCCCCAGAACAGACTAAGTGAATAAACCATCACACCGGGGACTATGTCCCCTACTCTTTGCGATCAGTGTGTGGGTTCTTTAACATCCCTTTATCGTCCTTATCCGAGAAGACTAGAAAGTCTAACCATTTGCAAATGTTATTGCAAAGAGAGCACTTTCTCCTAAGTTATTTAAAGACCCTGAGTGTTGGTCCGGTCGAGGTTTGAACCCCCCACCTCCCGCACAGCAGTCCGGTGCCCTACCAACTGAGCTAACCGGTCGGCGGAAAAGCATGTAAACTGTAATGAGTTATTTGTGTCCGTCACCGTGAATCGCGATTTACAGTCATGCAAGGAAGCTCTTATAGAGTACGGAAGAGAGACTTGCCAAAGTTAATCATTTCAATGAAAACTCCCAAGTGCACAGTACCATCGAATTTTTAGGAGCTTGATATTCATCCAAAGTTTTAAATAGTTGCTGTTCTATGTATTTGAATTTTTCACTGGCAGTTCAAATATATGATATTTTATGTATTCGTCCTCATATACGATTTAAGGGATGGTGAATGATTTTAAAGGAGATGTGTAGACGATAAATAAATTTTACCACAAAGAAAACAAGCATATAGTTGACAGTCCTTGAGTGTAGTGAAATTATACCAGATAAATGTGCAATTCATTAAAGCACCACTATAAAAGTATGCATTAATTGCCAAGAGTAAACACTTAGAATATTAGTTCTGTCTTTGAAACCTGTGACATAATATATTCGAAAACGTGAAGAGATCGTAAAAGGGGGCGACTGAGACAGTTGTATTTTCAGCGGGTTATAATATCAAACTTCGTGAGAAAAACCAAAAAAAACCCTGATATTCATTTATTCGTCTAGGAACATAGAAATGAATACTGTATTCATTTATAATCCATCTTTTAGAGAAAGGTATCGTGTCAATTTATTATCAGAAAACTAGGCAATGGTGCTAATGTGCTCCCTATAGGCATACTTTAGACGTGCGAGTACAGGCATGTGTCAACGAAAAGACACATATGGCAAATTTGTTTGTTGTCCGTGAACGAAATGGCTGACATGGAAAAAATAACCAAAAACATTCTTCGCCAGGATCATAGATATTTTCGATTATAGATAAAACCATGCTAGAGGAGTACACGTAGGAGGACGATTCAAGAAAGGGGGACGAATCTACGCATCAAAATTCAACTAGTGTTTAGGTGTTTCGTTGCTAAAGCTCTAACATATGCTCGTCCATGTGGTTCAATCTTTCATCGACAACGGCTCAAATGTATGCTTATTTTTTATTACACACTCACTTTAAAAAGACTCCAAAGTGACCGTGAAATGGCTGAAGCATATTAAAAGATGATACATAAACTTGCGGTCAGTGAAATTACATCAAATAAATGTTTAGTTAAACCACTTCTATAAAAGTAAAAGTTTATTGCTACCAGTAAACATTCAGGATATTACTTCTGTCTTTTGTCCTTAATCCTTTGATGTAACTTCCTGATGCGGGCGGACGACTGGGTATCCTTGATCTTCCTGGATCATTACAAGAGGCCCGTATTGGTGCAAAGGAGCTAATACTGTTTTCACTCTGCATGACGCAAAATGATATTAAAACTATTTGTAATTAATCAGACTAAACTGTCGGTCATCTGGCAGCATGTAGGTGTTGCATTTTAGACCTGGCAAAGCCTGCATACAGGCCCTCTATTAGCAGTTTGCTAGAGAGAGATCTGCACGTGAGAACAGTCCCCCCCCCCCCCAAGGAAGCCCTTTTCTGGCTCGCCCCGATCTCTTAGCTTTGACCGCGCGCCATTCAAGGGCAAATCGACGCGACCATCTCTCCTAATAACCCAAGTGGAAAGCCCGTTTGCAGGCTAGACCTGGAAGTAAGATGGGCGCCATTATTACGAAAAGAGGGATCCTGGTCGAAGTCTGTCCGTTGGGGCGCACGCTTTGAGACTATCTCCTAATAGGATTATTCGGAATAGATGGTAATCGTGGTTTTTGAGACCTTTTCCGTTTTCGGAGTGAACGGAATGATATTCTGCTTCTGATGGCAGAATGCACGATTTTTGAAGACAAAGAATATGCGTTTCTTTGGGAAAACGTTCGACGGGAAAATCGTGCGCGATCCACCAAGCTCGTAACGTGGCACAGAAAGTCATCCACTTCCGCTATATTCCGTTTTCAGAATATGCTTAGTTTTTGGAATCCTTCCACTTATTCTTTTATTTCAATAGCAATACTAAGAAAAATAGTCCCAAAAAGATGCGCCATTAATGAACAAGTGGCCAAGGACTTCAAGCCGTTTGTAATTGCATGCATTAAGCAAAACATGACGTTGAAGTAAAGGCCCGTCTATATTTTCACTCTTCGTTATCGTTTCAGTATTCCTGTCCCTAAATTAAATACTTATGGTATAGTACACAAAACCGAAACAAGAAAATATGACGCTGTGATTCACGTAGTCCTGATATAAACCTAGAATTGATCTTTTCACGCTGTTTAGCATTTAGGACGCGGCGCGAGGGTCTCAGAGCGGAGTACACTCGGCCAATTTGGAATCTCGCTGCTTCTTCTCCGAAGCCAAAAATATTGTTTGTCACATTTGCTTCTTTGTTTTGGATCAGATTGTTCAATGTTTGTCAGTTTGACAACTCAGGTGGTGATAGATAATTTTCGCCCTGACCCCAACATTAAAATGGTCTGACATTCAAACTGGCGTCCACTTAAGACTAGTTAGACGAGGTCTGAACTAGAAATATCGCCTACCGCGTCTGGGGAAGAAAGGGAAATGCCTTTTGCTCGCTGACCGTTGTTTTTGTAATTAGTCATTTCCTAATCTTTTAACTGAACATAACATCTTTGTATAAATTTCGGGCAAACGAGTATCATACTCTCTTGGTGCAGGCCATACTATACTGATACGGATTTGCTTTGGTTTTAACGCACGTGAAACGGGTGTATGCAGTGTTGTGCGGACTACTCGTGGGAAAAATTAGTGTTTACTTGACTTGCTTTTGAAAGAGTGATTTTTCATATGCCATGTACTTTAAGGGAAAACTTGGGGACTTGAAGATTGCAGGAAGTAATTTGTTTTGACGACTCTACTGTTGTAGGACAACAATACATGACTTTCAAAACAAAGCGAATTAGGAGTAAAGATTAGGATCGTGGCCACACAGTTTTCTCACCGTTTAGACAGTGATACCGGTTATG
This sequence comes from Galaxea fascicularis, assembly GCA_948470475.1. Taxonomy (NCBI): domain Eukaryota; kingdom Metazoa; phylum Cnidaria; class Anthozoa; order Scleractinia; family Euphylliidae; genus Galaxea; species Galaxea fascicularis. The sequence continues at coordinate 3,349,524 of OX419345.1, read as the reverse complement.
TTTTAGTGCAATTTTTTGCACTTTTTTGTGGCGTTTTTAGTGAATTCCTTCCTCTCAGAGAATTAGCTGAGATTGTGTGTAAATGACCTGAAATAAGCTCAATACAGACGAAACGACCTAAAAGAGATAATTTCCGTTAGTTCTGGTTCGACTTGCAATCTAACATGAACCTCTTGGATTTCGTTACCTTTACAGTCTAGTGTCAATCAAAGGCCTCCTACAGTGAGCTATTCAACGACACAGGGAATACCACCTTCTTGACTGCCTTTCAAATTTATTGCAAAGGTCAGCACAGGTTTTAATTTAAGGCCTATTAACTTAACGTACACGAGTATTACTTAGAATTGTTGCTTAGAAAGTAGTCATTTCGTTAGGTCACGCGCGGATAGATTGACAAGATAGTTTAATTCCATTTCCCGAAGTATTGTAAGAACCGCAAACTGCCCACGGATCTACAAGCTTGTTAAGCGACTTCCTCTCAGCCAAACCTAATTATTGAATTCTAAGTTGAAATAAACCAAAGCAATAAAGATTTTAAATTGAGCCCATTGTTTCTTGTGCCTTTCTCCTTCCCCCTAGTCTGGCAGTGTCTCTTCCTTTTGTTCATTAGCTTATTCTTTAACCGCGGCGGCAAACAGCATACTTGACGAGGATTCTTCCGTAGCAGCACTTTTGGGTCAGGGGGTTGTAAAATACCCTGCCGCATTTGGGTCGGAGACATCGGGCGTACTTGGAAATGGGACGTCCAAAGCAGCACTTTTGAGTCAGGGGGTTGTAAAATCCCCTGCCGCATGTGGGTCGGACACATCGGGCGTACTTGGAAATGGGACGTCCAAAGCAGCACTTTTGGGTCAGGGGGTTGTAAAATCCCCTACCGCATGTGGGTCGGACACATCGGGCGTACTTGGAAATGGGACGTCCAAAGCAGCACTTTTGGGTCAGGGGGTTGTAAAATCCCCTACCGCATGTGGGTCGGACACATCGGGCGTACTTGGAAATGGGACGTCCAAAGCAGCACTTTTGGGTCAGTGGGTTGTAAAATCCCCTGCCGCATGTGGGTCGGACACATCGGGCGTACTTGGAAATGGGACGTCCAAAGCAGCACTTTTGAGTCAGGGGGTTGTAAAATCCCCTGCCGCATGTGGGTCGGACACATCGGGCGTACTTGGAAATGGGACGTCCAAAGCAGCACTTTTGAGTCAGGGGGTTGTAAAATCCCCTGCCGCATGTGGGTCGGACACATCGGGCGTACTTGGAAATGGGACGTCCAAAGCAGCACTTTTGAGTCAGGGGGTTGTAAAATCCCCTGCCGCATGTGGGTCGGACACATCGGGCGTACTTGGAAATGGGACGTCCAAAGCAGCACTTTTGAGTCAGGGAGTTGTAAAATCCCCTGCCGCATGTGGGTCGGACACATCGGGCGAACTTGGAAATGGGACGTCCAAAGCAGCACTTTTGGGTCAGGGGATTGTAAAATATCCTGCCGCATGTGGATCGGACACATCGGGCGTACTTGGAAATGGGACGTCCAAAGCAGCACTTTTGGGACAGTGGATTGTAGAACCGCGAGCCACATCTGGGCGGTCTGCATTGGATAGACTTGAGGATGATACGCCCATAACAGCACCTTTGAATCAGAGGGTTGTAGCGTACAACACCACAGCGAAGGGGATAAGCTTCATCTGGGCTTGTGTCGAGTGAATTTTCCTCTTCCTTTGAATTGGGATCTAAGAAAGAAAATATGTGTTATGCAAATCAGCCGTACTCTTCAAGTATTCAAAAGAAAAGACAATTCCCCAACTGGAGCCGTGAAATAGACTCCCGGTTGAGTGACACGAATGCACCCTTGGTTAAAAACAGTCTCTTTTCAAATATTTTTCCATGACGCGGTAGTCTTTTCTTGTCATGGCCTTCGTCAGCTAGACAACATGACAGAATAAAATCTTGTTTTTATAACTCCAAAAAGCAAGGCGTCAGTACCTGAGACGTTTTCATCGTCAATTGTTTGATCTTCATCAGTGGTTTCGTCTTTCACCGCATAGTCATCTTGTTCCTCCTCACTGTCTTCTTCGTTATCTTCCTCTACGAAAAAAACAGCTTCATGAGGTTACAGCAATAATTCATTATCTGAATATTTTCTACCCCACGAAGGTTGAAAGAGGCTACCTATATACTTTCTTTATATTATGTAGGTCACTTTTAAAAGGCTTAGACTGTTTTAACAACAACGCCACGTGAGGTGATCTGGCATGTCTGAAATCGATCGAGCAATTAAGGGTCCCATTCAGATAGATTTAAATGGATAATAAGTGTGTACTATAATGACGTTCTTGTGGCGTATGATTTCTTTTTAATGGGAGAGCTTGGCTCATTTTAGATAGCAAAGATAATTACCTTTGGTTTTGGTATAGCTAAATATTTATTAAGAAAAGCGTGAAGTAATTGTGACTTTTGGTTGCGCATAATCATATTGAGGCCTCATGAGGGGTTATTGGGATGTGGGACATTTAGGGATATGGGATACTTACGGGATATTTAAAAAAGAGATTCCGGGGTATCGAACTGGCATTAAAGGGGTATAAACCTAGGGAATTTACAGGATACAGGATATTAGGCCGAAAATTAATGGGATACGATATACTCAGACCCCCCAGTTAATGGGGTCTCGATATTGCTCGCGATGTAATCAGCCGCAGGTCACTATATTTGTAATTCCAGCTCTGGAATGAACGGTTAATACCTGAGTTTATTTCCTCTGGAATTGCACCAGTGTCCTGCTCAAAGTCCTCCATGTCCTCGTCACTTTCAGAAAAATCTTCCTGTTCTTCTTCGTTTTCCTCCTCTTTTGAAAGCAACATACAAAAATTGAATGGCAGACATCTTATAGGCAAACGATTTTGGCGCGAGTTTGTAAGTTCTCCGTTCCTTTATTAATTTCCTCAGTTACATATTCAGCGAATTCAATTATCGGAGAAAAATGTCATCTGAGCTTAGGTAAAAGCAAGAGACGTAAAGAAAGCTGGAGGTATGTGTGACTTATATTGGTAAGTAATAAATAATATTGCCCCGATGAAATGTAAATTATTGTACATTATTTTTCTTTATAAGAACCTTTTTCTATAAGAACGTTGATGCTGAGATTAACCCAAATTTTAAGAACATGCTTAGAACATAACTCAAGCTGAGAGTCAGTCAAGGACATCTTATGTGCACGCACTGTGAACCTTTATGTTCAATGCTTTTTGTATACGTGAAGCTAAATTTACCAGCAGTTGGTTGGCCGACATCGTGTTTATACCATGTAACTTAAGAACACCTTAAGAACGTTTTCAGGCTCAAATCGCAAAACATAAGAACGTCGAGCCTCAGCTCCAAAATTAGACCTTCTTATAAAGAACAGAGTGTATGCTATCGTCCTCTGGGATGGACAGATGGAGTTTCATTTAAACTGTTAATACCTGCTGGGTTGTTTTCTTCGGGAACCATATCAGCAGCCTGCTCAAACGTTTCATCGCTTTCAGGATAATCTTGCTGTTCTTCATCATTTTGCTGTTCATCTTTCTGTTCTTCGTCATTTTCATCCTCTGTTTCAAGCAAGATTGAAATATTAAGCACATTTTTTTTACCGACCAAACTATTTTAACATCTTTGCGGTTTCATTGGTTGATTTGAGTTACATATTTTTAGAACTTATTAATGGTATCCTTTTCCCCGACTTCTGCAGATAAACTATTGTTTATAAGAGAAATGTTGTGTGCTCAAATTATTTTCTTCAAACAAGTAGCGTGTCGCTTACAAACGAGCCGGCTTGATTTCCAATCTTTGGAGAGTTGGAAATTTTGTTTTTTAGCGGTTTACACAGTCTACCCCCTTACCGTACCTGAATTGTCTTCACTAGGAACGTCAGCGCTGTCCTCTTGTGTAGTATCTTGCTCATCTGCTTGGCTTAGCTTGTCGACTGCTCGAAGGAAAGAATTATTGTAGTCGTGAGATCATCATCAATACAGTGCTAACTGAGTGATACGTGTCTGGTTCAGCAGTTGCTATCTTAGACTGTTTTTCGGCGCTTAAGACACTTGTAGAATGACTCGCAGTACGAACTCAAACACTTCTGAGATGGACGAACTCATTGGTAAGTAATAAATAATATTGCCCCGATGAAATGTAAATTAATGTACATTATTTTTCTTTATAAGAACCTTTTTCTATAAGAACGTTGATGCTGAGATTAACCCAAATTTTAAGAACATGCTTAGAACATAACTCAGGCTGAGAGTCAGTCAAGAACATCTTTACTTTGCTCATTTATTTTTTTAAAATAAGTAGTATACTATGTACACGCACTGTCAACCTTTATGTTCAATGCTTTTTGTATACGTAAAGCTAAATTTACCAGCAGTTGGTTGGCCCATATCGTGTTTATACCATGTAACGTAAGAACACCTAAGAACGTTTTCAGGCTCAAATCGCAAAAAATAAGAACTCGAGTCTCAGCTCCAAAATTAGACCTTCTTATAAAGAACAGAGTGTATGCTATCGTCCTCTGGAATGGACAGATGGAGTTTCTTTTAAACTGTTAATACCTGCTGGGTTGTTTTCTTCGGGAACCATGTCAGCGGCAGCCTGCTCAGACGTTTCATCGCTTTCAGGATAATCTTGCTGCTCTTTATCATTTTGCTGTTCATCTTTCTGTTCTTCGTCATTTTCATCCTCTGTTTTAAGCAAGATTGAAAAATTAAGCAAACAACTATTTTAACATCTTTGCGGTTTCATTGGTTGATTTGAGTTACATATTTTTAGAACTTATTAATGGTATCCTTTTCCGCGACGTTTGCAGATACACTGTTGTTTATAAGAGAAATGTTGTGTGCTCAAATTATTTTCTTCAAGCAAGTAGCGTGTCGCTGACAAATGAGCCGGCTTGATTTCCAATCTTTGGAGAGTTGGAAATTTTGTTTTTTAGCGGTTTACGCAGTCTACCCCCTTACCGTACCTGAATTGTCTTCACTAGGAACGTCAGCGCTGTCCTCTTGTGTAGTATCTTGCTCATCTGCTTGGCTTAGCTTGTCGACTGCTCGAAGGAAAGAATTATTGTAGTCGTGAGATCATCATCAATACAGTGCAACTAAGTGATACGTGTCTGGTTCAGCAGTTGCTGTCTCTAGACTGTTTTTCGGCGCTTAAGACACTGGTAGAATGACTCGCAGTACGAACTCAAACAATTCTGAGATGAAAATAAAGGGCAAAAAAGAATGAAAACAGTCCGGCATTGCTTACACAATCCGCAAACTTTGTCAGATAATAATTTTGTACCTGAAAACTTATGGACGAACTTATAATTATAACTGTGCAACAGAGAATCCGCAAAACTTAGAGCAAACTCGAAGTGAGGAACTAATTTGGATCTGGTAAACCGAAAGCATTTTCACAAAGTAATTCTCTTACCGTCACTTTCCTCTTCGCTGTCGTTGTATTCCTTTGCAGGATCATTGGCCAGGTGTTCTGCATTAGCTGAATTGTCGAGACTGCTTAGCTTACTTTCATCTGAGGAGGGTTTCTCTTGCAAAGATTTTGCATTCAAAACAGTAAGAAATGCGCACAGGATCACGATAACACGAAGAACAGCCGCCATGCTTGTCGTGAACTTTTCTTTACCTCTGGAATAAGAATACACCTTTTTTATAATGGAGTAAGACGGAAGAAAATGTCAAAATGCAATGAGGTTTGCTTCGATTATGAATGACAGCAAAAATTAACGACCACTTGAAATTTTAAAAGAGACATCCGGCCAAAGAGAACTTACGCAAAGAGTGCTTCGAGCATGTAACAAAATGTAAAATTGCAGTGAGCGGTGGAATATTTCTCGCATTCAACACGCGAAAAAAGAATGCGGAAAAGAGCAAGAACGTTTCACTATAAACTGCTGATGTGACGTCGTTTCGACAGCTGCGAAAAATCAAGATCGAGGCTGGAAAGATGAAGATGATTATTCCCTCTTTTAATGTTAATGTTAAGTTATGTCATTGTCAACAGTGGAAAAAACAAAAGCCTTTTGGGGGGTTTTAATAAAAGATCCGTGGAATATCAGACGCAAATGGTCTAAACGTTGTGACAATATATTACGAACGTTTCTCTGTATATAGCTTATGTCTTTTGGTTTGTCTCTGTTCAGACAAACAACAGATATTTTGGCTTGTTGATTTTCGCGCACAAAAATAGACATTAGGGCCTACAAACTTAAAGAAGAAAGCCTAAGGCTCAGTGTGTGATCCTTGGCCGTTCATTCTTCATCCATAATTAGCACCAGCCGCCACGACATTACCCTTGTGTCATTCTTCCCTTTTTTACGTGCGCGATTAATAATTGGACAATTGAGGAATTATTGCTCTTAATAAACAGAATATTGTAACCCAACAATGATTATTCCGCCTCATGAAACATGGCATGTATTTTTACCACTAAACATTAAACTCGTGCAGGAACGAGTGGTTCAGAGGTAATTCTTCGTTTTCTTTTCCAAGACAACCGAAAGGCATATCGTGCAAAGCCCAAAAGTGTGTTGTAACTTAAGTTTGCGTTGTGAATGAATGTTTCATTATTTTCGCGATGCTTATGTTCGCAGTGCCCGATATAGTTTTTTGTTACTTATAACAAAAGTTTGTAGAAAAGCCACTTGACTAAAACTAAAAATAATGCTTCACAAAACATTTCTATTTTCAGAAAGCTTTCGTGTGAAATGATGACGTACGAGTTAAGGTTACTTACAATTTTTTTCTCTATTTTAAAGCCAAAAGTGTGACTAATTTCTTAAGCGCACCAGCACTTTTGACTCGATAAATTTTTCCAAAAGATTTTTGGGTCTGCTCTGATGCTGCGCTAAACCACGATTGAACGGTCTCGGAGCGAGGCGATATAGGCCAAGTGCTAAAGTTACGTTGGAAGACCTGCTTGAACAGTTATGACATTTACGTCAACCATTGATTTAAAATACGAGACAATCTGAAAGAAAATGTTTAAAGCTTCAACACTTTAGCCTTACAATATTGAACGTTGCTTTTAAAACAGTTGACTAGACAAACGTCAAAAAGATGTTGATCATGAGCTGACAAAAACCGTTTAAGCGGACCGTGTTTGCAGTCAGTAGTCAGGGGCCTAACAAGCCGCCTTGATTCTAACCCACGGAACTAAATGACAAATTACTGCTATCCCACTTTGATTGTTTACAATGCGCATAAAAACAGATCCCTATTAGATTAAATTGAATGCTTCGTTGTTGGGTATAACTAAAAGTTTGAATGTGCATACGGGTTTAAACAGGTGATCGTGTGGACCGGTGCTAACCTCGTATCTTAGCGACGGTTTGTTGTTTAGATGCAGTATATTGACAACAATGGTTTGAAAGCCGAAAGAATAAAAAGTTTGCAATATTTCTTCACAGCGCTTTTATGTAAGAGGCTTGCTACGCCATCGGGCCGTGCGTGTAAGTTCGTTGGGATAAGCAACTTAAACGATGTCTATGATATGAAAAAGTATTTCAAAACTACTTAAAACTCGTCGGTTTGCTTCCATGTCAGGTTCCAATTTTCCGTTTATCACTTTGCTCATTTGGATAAAACTAAAGCCAGTTGCGTGAACAAAGGTAATTAGTTTAATTTCTCATGCAGCTCATGATCGGAAACTTACTTTTAACTTTCCGCAAATATTGCATCACGTGGGAAGTAAATTATCTTGTAATAGTTGAAGAGTAACCACAGTCAAGTTCCATTAGAGGAAAATGACGAGACACTGATGACTGGTGTATTTTCCTGATTCTTTAGTTCTCAACAATATTCCCCTGGAACTGTCTATTCGTTTTATCAAATCAGGAAATTCTGAATTGGACCGATTCAATAATATATTATCGGGCCCTACTCTCAATGAAAAGTTTTTCAGGAAAAAGAATTAACCAGAGTTCCGACATTTCACTCAAGTAGAGAAGGATCTACGATTACCGTGGTTTTAGGCCGAGTTTTTTTTAGCTCTCGTGGAATTATACTGATAAACAGAGAGGGAATTGCTGGAATGATTGCCTAAGAGACATTTCCGAATTTGGATGAAACGTCATTGCATCCAGGATTTTATTCAGGTTCGTCAGTAAAGCTTTCATTATTTTGCTACGCCGGAACGCTCTGTCAGTGTTTTGTTCAGTCAGTTTACATCACTGCGACCTTTTCATTGCCTTTTCTGTTCACCACAAAGAACAGAATGACTGGAATAACATGGATAATGCCAACGATTCTGGGATGAGAACAGAAACTTCTCTCTAAGTTTTTCCCTAGAATAGCACTTTTATCAATTTAAGAAGCACGAGTAAAAATTAGGAGCCGCCTCTCTCCCGCCTCCCTTCCATATAGTTTTATCGTGTACGGGCGAAAAGTGATGACTTTTGTAATATCAATCACAGGCTCTTCGACTCCGTTTATCATTTTACCAAACGCTGCAATATCATTAAGGACACGGTTATTGTTCGTTTCGCTAATCTAAAACAAAAGTTTTGTTCAGCCTCCGAAATTCAGGGTAAACTGTGCTCTAATAATATCTTTTAATAATATATATAATTTTTCTTTTCAGAGTGGTAGAAACGTCCATGTAATGCCTTTTAATAGCAATTAATTAAAGAACAGCATTTTCAGAAAGGCAACCGATAAACAAGTTCGAAACTTCGAGGAACTAGATTGTGTCCTCACCTAAAAATTCCTGCGACTAGTAAAATTTTTTGACTACGAAATATATATTCTAATACTGTGTCAGCTTAAACAACCGTTTTGCACTGAAAGGCCATTTAATGGTATGGAAACAAAGGAAGAAACGCTTTCAGCATTTTGAATCAATACTTGTATTGACTGTTGTATGTCTTACTGCAATCTTCAATATTTTGCTTGCGTTGGAATTCTTAACGTTCATCTATGCACATGCGTACATTGAGTCAGTGAATTCAGTGAGCAACAAAGATGATAATTTAAAGACCTTTCGCTCAATTGATTACCCTGACGTTTTGCCTGCATAAACAGTTAAAGAGTATTGGTATTCAGTCGTGCTGCTGTCGTGTTTGCATTTCAACTGATGTGCTGAGTAACGGGAAGTTTTATGTTTCATCAATTCAATCACGCTCGCGACTTCCAATATCAGACCATATTAAGCCATATTTAAGGAGCTAAGAAAAGATACTTAATGTCAAAGATATTGGTTGGTAACATGTTCAATCCATTCATAGTATAGTCGTTAGAGTAATGGTTTTCTTCGTATGCACACAGTTAAGAAGAACCTGAAGTTTACATTAAGTTCACGCCAAACTAGCATCTAAAGCCATAAACAAACTTTTCTAACGATTTATCCATCCGTTATCAGTTAAACATTATCCGTGAGCCAAAACGTAAAAAATTGGAACACAAACTTAACTGCACTTAAAAACAACACAAAGAATCCGGACGAAATCCACGGAAAAGCTTCGTTATCAAATCTTTTGTTTCTATTGACATTAACTTATCTCACCCCTCTACCCCGGATCGCCCATCCCCGGGGCCATATGGGCCGACTTTACCCTGCCGGGGATGAAAATAGCACAAATTGAAACATCAATTGGGTTGAAATGTTTTGTTGGAAATACCATTTTCATGATCTAATCAAGTTGCGATCGAGGGAGAACTGTGGTAATGGAATGTTATTAAGCATTTCCGATCCTTACGGGCGGATAGAGTATACTATGAGTTCCGCATGCTAGTCTAGTCTACACTGCCTGAAAGTCACGGAATAGAGTGAATGATATTTCCGATTAGTACAATATAAACCACCCTTTCTTTTTTCATTGTTGATTATCATAAAGGAATTCTTTCTTTGCGATCACGAAGTAACCTCCAATCTCAGTGTAGCCGCCAGCAAAAAGGAGGGCCGGTGGGGGGAACTCTAGGAAGAGCTACGAAGGAGCGTGGAGAGGCATGGCTTCCCTTTCTAGAGATAAGTCTTAACATGGGCATAAAGATTTTCGTCAGCCATTTCAACCTCATATATATATAGTTCACCACAGTAGCTAATTCCTCTTACAGCATTGTTCTTTCGTTAGGCTCTTGTGTAGGGCGGGGTGGCTGAACAGTTGGAGCGCTGGACTTGCAATCCGAAGCGCTCTAGTTGGAAGCTGGAGTTTTTTTTCTCGGTAATCCCAAGTTCAGTTGGGTTTCTCAGCCTTGTATCAATGTTGTTCGTGCGTAGATATCCTGCGACATAAGTAATTTTTAGGGTGCGTTTTTTTGGGAAAATACACAAACGGATTCTTGAATCCAAAAACGGATCATAGATCCAAAGTATCCGTACTCGGAAAGGATACATCAGATCAAATCTAAATCCAGATTTTTGAGATTCATGATCCATGCGTTTTTTTGGGAAAGGATTCGAAAAAGTACGGTCTTCGTGTAATATTACTCGTCCGAGTCCTTGTCCGAGTTTCGTTCAGTTTTCCTGTGAAGTGCATTATGGCAAATTCAGGTAAGATTTATCGATTATCTTTCAAAAATTCTATTGGTGGTCGAAACGGTATCAGTTGTGTGGCAAGTCTATAAGTGTGATGTATTTTTGAGCCTAATATTAACCAAGTTTAAACTGCAACTTAACATAAACATTCTGGTTTTCCAAGAATCGACAAAGTTAACAGGATTTTGTTTCGCAATTCCACAGGTGGTCCGCGTCTTCCATGGTTATTAAACTGGGGAAGGTCTACTTGAACTGAGAGCAAAATAATTCTCAATGACTGCTACTGTATGCCACGACATACGAAAACAACAAACGTCTTCAAGCGAATAGCTCGGAAAAGTGAACTCAAAAGTTTCGGCATTAGCTGCACGTGTTCCCTGGGAGAAATTTGCAGCCTGTCTCAAACAAGTACGAATTGAGTGTGCAAGCACCAAGCCACAATCGAGTACGCAGTTTTGAAGAAATCCATCTTTTGAGAAATCGTAAAGAACGTTGTAGGAAGGCAGATTAAAGGTAGAGTATAGGGCTTTTTCAAAAGTTTCTAAAGATTCCATATAATACGCGTAACCATGCTAATATTGTGGGTTCAGTTAGTCGCGGAAGCTAGGAAAAAAAGATTTACGAAAACATTAGGTAGGGCGGCAAAAAAAAAGAAAAGTTATTAGAAAAGTTTAGTGAGTGTTTCGTTCTTTGGTAATAGATGGTAATAGATCGTTAAGATAGTTTGGGCCATAATCATTTACAATATGTAAAATACAATTATTTTATCATAATTCTTCTAGTCTTCAAGTCCTCCCATCCTAAGGTTTGTAACTGTCCAGTGCCTGCATGCCAGTTCCGCGTTTATGGCTCCAGCCGCGACTTTAGCTCTGGCCCTTTTCCTCACCTGGGAGAATCCGACTAAACAAACATAACCTTAGTCGCTTCGTACTGTTGATGTTCGAGGAAACCACTTTGATTGTCAGTACACCCGTCTCATGCACACAATGTCTGCGTCAGTACTCCATTACAAGGCGAGTAAATGATCTGTAGGGTCTACAGAGGATCTGCCTATCAACTTTAAATTTGATCCCTTAAAATGTTAAGCCTACGGCAAGCTTTCTCATAAATTGGGAGTACCTGTGCTTTCCATGAGAGACAAACAACATGCCTTTAAAATCCATAAAACTCTGAAGATTAAGGTCTCTGAGATCCTGTAACAGGCTAACTTAAATTTATTTCCCAAAGGAAATAAATGGATTTATGCTGAGTGTGACATGTTTAATACGTTTTCTCCCATGTAGCAGTTGGGACCTTCTGTCATCCGGGAATTTATCTCTTTGTCAGTCATGTGCACACGCTAGGAATGAGACCTTTTAAAGCAAAGATCATTTCCCTCCCTCACTCTCTGCCAGTCATAGTTCCTTGTGGATGCCGGGTCTGCCCTTACCTTTGCTGGGATTATGTCTTCTCGTGGGTATTCCCATGTTACTATTCTGATTCTCAACAAACGGCCTTTCCCATCAAGGCTTGGCCAAAATATCCCAAACGGATGGAATGTTATTTGCGTATAAGACGACGACGGCAACGAAAACGTCATTTGAAATGAAATCTCCCGTTTTTGTAACCGCTCTTTCGTGATAATTCCAACTTGTTTAAAACTTAGAAGATGCTGGCGAACTGTCCAGGATTTGAATTACTGTATACGCTGATTTTGTCTTCTGAAATAGAGATCAACAAAAAACATTATATTCCTCGTGGCAACTAGCCGGATAGCCTCCTACGGAGACCAACCTCGTTCCCAGGACCTTTCCCTTCGCTTTGGGGGGTAGGGCGGGAAAAGGCCTTGGCATCAGCCGGTCAATTGACCACCAAAACACCCAGAAATTGCGGGTGTAATAAATTATCATCAGTTTTCGGTAGTGTGATTAGTATTCAAAATGGCGATGCAACGTGGGAGACCTGACTATTTAAAAGTGTTGCGTTAAGTTGAAATTTCGTTGAATAGCGGCAACTTTCCACCTTTTAATTTAAAACCCCTTCAAGTTAAGAGTCTTGAGTACATTCTAAAGGGTCAAGACGTCATTGGAGTTTTACCAACAGGATTTGGGAAGTCGTTGATGTATCATCTAATACCATATTTCCTGCCTGTTAAGAAAACCAGAAACTGATTGTGATTGTCGTGTGCCCTGTGAATTCAATAATAGAAGATCAGTTGAAAATCTTGAAAAGCAGAGGAATCACCGCCAATGCGCTTGTTGGAAAGGGCCAAGATAAAGTCATGGAACAAATAGTCGCAAAAGAAACACAACGTCTTGCTACAAAGACAAATAACCGGGCCCGGTAATGTACAAACACTGCAAGATAAAGATTATCATACTACGCGGCTTAAATTCCTATCCTTGGCAACACGAAAGAGGCTATACTGTCACTGAACGCACTGAAACGAGCCAAACCAAAGCTAGACAAAATACTTCAGATGGCATATAAAGGACTACAGTCGCTAAACAGAAACAACAAGGGTCACAACAAACAGGCGATAAATGCCGAATTTAAATTTGGTATCAAAATACATAACATGTGACATTTAAGCGCATGGCTGTTTCAATCATTATTATCATCATGTTTTCCTCTAAACCATCGTGTTGCCCCACTTAAAACAAGCAAGAAGCTAAATCGGTCAATAGAACCGAGATAGAAGCGGCAAACACGCGAACAGGAGTCGTGTAGGCCTTCCAACCCCATTTTACTTGATCGAATGTAACACAAACCCTGCACAATTGCAACACTTTAGATTTCGTGTCGGTTTCTCTAATCATTATTCCACAGGAAATTTCACCTTTTTGACAGAGTTCTTGAGTAATACCAGCTTTACTGAATATCCTTACGACGTGACGGCTATCTTTAGATTGAGAACAAAGTCTACAAACAGGATTTCTGGCGAAAATCTTGGTTGGGGTCGCCTGCTTATTGTCGGCCATTTTGATTAGAGAATGCGATTTGCAAGAAATTTGCAATACATTTACATAAATTACAAAATTACAACCAGCCAATCAAAAAGAAGAATCGACCGGCCGATGCCAGGGCCTTTCCTGCCCCACCCCCAAAGCGAAGGGAAAGGTCCTGGGAACGAGGTTGTGCGCAGACCTCCTTTTGGCTCGTCACGCAATCTTCCCTCCCCAACAAACGTGACGAGCCAAAAGAATATCTGCGAAGGAGGCTACTAGAAGGACCACTTTGTGGAATCTACTTTGAAGTAAAATGACGGTTTATTTAAATCCAATGTTCGACGCTTTAAGGAAAAAAAAGATAAAACAAATGTTGATCATTGCCATAAAATACTACCTTGGATGTTATCCTCTGTCGTACTCTGAGGTAGAGGTATCTCATCAACCAGCTCTTCTTCAGGGACGTCATCTTCATCAAAAAAATCTAGGTGATCTTAAAAACAAACATCTCTTGTAGTCAAAGTATCGAATAATTTGCATCATTTCAGGATAAGGAATACACGCCGCTAACCAAGAATCTCAGCGGGAATCTTAAGGCAAAAAGCTGTTGTCAGTCTTGCCTAAGGGTTGAAGTTGGAATTGCTGTACTCTCTGTAAAATCCTTGGTTCTAATAACAGGCTCTGGTATTATCTCGACACGCTGTACATAACACCAAGTACATTCGACTAAACAAACATGACGACTCGCACGCTCTCTTGTTGGCGAGGCTACATACGCATAAATTCTTAAACGCGCGAAACCGATGCGCAGACATTACACTCTTTACAAATAGATAACAGAGACCTCCAGATTTGAGTAGGAGTACGAGATCAAGTACGAGGACGAATTCCTAATTTCAAACCAGTCTCCTCCCCTGAACCCTCACTCTTCCTTCTTGCTTACCAGCCGATCAGCAGATTGTAGAGACAAGATTGATGCCACTATCCCTTAGCTTTGACCGCGCGCCATTCAAGGGCAAATCGACGCGACCATCTCTCCGAATAACCCTAGTGGAAAGCCCGTTTGCAGGCTAGACCTGGAAGTAAGATGGGCGCCATTATTAAAAAAAGAGGGATCCCGGTCGAAATGGCTCCTAGCTTTCACTGAAAACTTCGAAGTCTGTCCGTTGGGGCGCACGCTTTGAGACTATTTCCGAATCCTATTTGAATAGCAATGCTAAGCAGAATAGTCCCAAAAAGATGCGCCATTAATGACAAAGTGGCCAATTTGGAATCTCGCTGCTTCTTCTCCGATACCAAAAATATTGTTTGTCACTTTTAAAACGTTTGCTTCTTTGTTTTGGATCAGATTGTTCGGCAATGTTTGTCAGTTTGACAACTCAGGTGGTGATAGATAATTTTTGCCCTGGCCCCAACATTAAAATGGTCTGACCTTCAAAAGGCGTCCACTTTAGACTAATTTAGACGGAGCCAACTTTAGACGAGGTCTGAAGTAGAGATATCGCCTACCGCGTCTGGGAAAGAAATAGAAATGCCTTTCGCTCGCTGATCGTTTCTCCTATCCAGTCCTCTTTGCTATTTTTTTTCTCGTACTTCCCCCTTGTTTTTGCAAGTAGTCATTTCCTAATCTCTTAACTGAACATAACATCTTTGTATAAATTTCGGGCAAACGAGTATCATACTCTCTTGGTGCAGGCCATACTATACTGATACGGATTTGCTTTGGTTTTAACGCATGTGAAACGGGTGTATGCAGTGTTGTGCGGACTACTCGTGGGAAAAATTAGTGTTTACTTGACTTGCTTTTGACAGAGTGATTTTTCATATTCCATGCACTCTTAGGGAAAACTTGGGAACTTGAAGATTGCAGGAAATAATTTGTTTTGACGACTCTACTGTTGTAGGACAGCATTACATGACTTTCAAAACAAAGCGAATTAGGAGTAAAGATTAGGGTCGTGGCCACACAGTTTTCTCGCCGTTTAGACAGTGATACCGGTTATGTTTTAGTACAATTTTTTGCACTTTTTTGTGGCGTTTTTAGTGAATTCCTTCCTCTCAGAGAATTAGCTAAGATTGTGTGTAAATGACTTGAAATAAGCTCAATACAGACGAAACGACCAAAAGGAGATGATTTCCGTTAGTTCTGGTTCGACTTGCAATCTAACATGAACCTCTTGGATTTCGCTACCTTTACAGTCTGGTGTCAATCAAAGGCCTCCTACAGTGAATTATTCCGACGACACAGGGAATACCACCTTCTTGACTGCCTTTAAAATTTATTGTAAAAGTCAGCACAAGTTTTAATTTAACGCACATTATCGTAACGTACATGAGTATTGCTTAGAAAGTAGTCAATCCGTTAGGTCACGCGCGAATAGTATTGTAAAAACCGCAAAGTCCCCACGGATCTGCAAGCTTGTTAAGCGACTTCCTCTCAGCCAAACCTAATTATTGAATTCTAAGTTGAAATAAACCAAATCAATAAAGATTTTAAATTGAGCCCATTGTTTCTTGTGCCTCTCTCCTTCCTTCTAGTTTTAGTCTGGCAGTGTCTCTTCGTTTTGTTCACTAGCTTATTCTTTAACCGCGGCGGCAAACAGCATACTTGACGAGGATTCTTCCATAGCAACACTTTTGGGTCTGGGGGTTGTAAAATAGCAATCCGCATTTGGGTCGAAGACATGGGACGTACTTGGAAATGGGACGTCCAAAGCAGCACTTTTGGGTCAGGGGGTTGTAAAATCCCCTGCCGCATGTGGGTCGGACACATCGGGCGTACTTGGAAATGGGACGTCCAAAGCAGCACTTTTGGGTCTGGGGGTTGTAAAATATCCTGCCGCATTTGGGTCGGAGACATCGGGCGTACTTGGAAATGGGACGTCCAAAGCAGCACTTTTGGGTCAGGGGGTTGTAATACAACCTGCCGCATCTGGGTCGAATACATGGGGCGAACTTGGAAATGGGACGTCCAAAGCAGCACTTTTGGGTCTGTGGGTTGTAATACAACCTGCCGCATTTGGGTCGAAGACATTGGGCGAACTTGGAAATGGGACGTCCAAAGCAGCACTTTTGGTTCAGAGGGTTGTAATACAACCTGCCGCATCTGGGTCGAATACATTGGGCGAACTTGGAAATGGGACGTCCGAAGCAGCACTTTTGGTTCAGAGGGTTGTAATACAACCTGCCGCATCTGGGTCGAATACATTGGGCGTACTTGGAAATGGGACGTCCAAAGCAGCACTTTTGGGTCAGGGGGTTGTAATACAACCTGCCGCATCTGGGTCGAATACATGGGGCGAACTTGGAAATGGGACGTCCAAAGCAGCACTTTTGGGTCAGAGGGTTGTAATACAACCTGCCGCATCTGGGTCGAATACATGGGGCGAACTTGGAAATGGGACGTCCAAAGCAGCACTTTTGGGTCAGGGGGTTGTAATACAACCTGCCGCATCTGGGTCGAATACATGGGGTGAACTTGGAAATGGGACGTCCAAAGCAGCACTTTTGGTTCAGAGGGTTGTAATACAACCTGCCGCATCTGGGTCGAATACATTGGGCGAACTTGGAAATGGGACGTCCAAAGCAGCACTTTTGGTTCAGAGGGTTGTAATACAACCTGCCGCATCTGGGTCGAATACATTGGGCGAACTTGGAAATGGGACGTCCAAAGCAGCACTTTTGGTTCAGAGGGTTGTAATACAACCTGCCGCATCTGGGTCGAATACATTGGGCGAACTTGGAAATGGGACGTCCAAAGCAGCACTTTTGGTTCAGAGGGTTGTAATACAACCTGCCGCATCTGGGTCGAATACATTGGGCGAACTTGGAAATGGGACGTCCAAAGCAGCACTTTTGGGTCTGTGGGTTGTAATACAACCTGCCGCATCTGGGTCGAAGACATGGGGCGAACTTGGAAATGGGACGTCCAAAGCAGCACTTTTGGTTCAGAGGGTTGTAGCGTAAAACACCACAGCGAAGGGGAAACGCTTCATCTGGGCTTGTGTCGAGTGAATTTTCCTCTTCCTTTGAATTGGGATCTAAGAAACAAAATAGGATGGTGAAATTCGAATGTGTTGTGCAAATCAGCCGTACTCTTCAAGTATTCAAAAGAAAAGACAATTCCCCAACTGGAGCCATGAAATAGACTCCCGGTTGAGTGACACGAATGCACTCTTGGTTAAAAACAATCTCTTTTCAAATATTTTCCCTTGACGCGGTAGTCTTTTCTTGTCATGGCCTTTGTCAGCTAGACAACATGACAAAATAATAGCTTGTTTTTATAACTCCAAAAAGCAATGCGTCAGTACCTGAGACGTTTTCATCGTCAATTGTTTGATCTTCATCAGTGGTTTCGTCTTTCACCGCATAGTCATCTTGTTCCTCCTCACTGTCTTCTTCGTTATCTTCCTCTACGAAAAAAACAGCTTCATGAGGTTACAGCAATAATTCATTATCTGAATACTTTCTACCCCACGAAGGTTGAAAGAGGCTACCTATATACTTTCTGTATATCATGTAGGTCACTTTTAAAAGGCTTAGACTGTTTTAACAACAACGCCTCGTGAGGTGATCTGGCATGTCTGGAATCGATCGAGCATAAGTGTGCACTAAAATGACGTTCTTGTGGCGTATGATTTCTTTTTAATGGGAGAGCTTGGCTCAGTTTAGATAACAAAGATAATTACCTTTGGTTTTGGTATAGCTAAATATTTATTAAGAAAAGCGTGAAGTAATTGTGACTTTGGTGGCGTATAATCATGTCGAGGCTCCATTAGGGGTTATTGGGGTGCGGGACATTTAGGGATATGGGATACTTACGGGATATTTAAAAAAGAGATTCTGGGGTATCGAACTGGCATTAAAGGGGTATAAACCTAGGGAATTTACAGGATACGGGATATTAAGCCAAAAATTAATGGGATACGATATACTCAGACCCCCCAGTTAATGGGGTCTCAATATTGCTCGCGATGTAATCAGCCGCAGGTCACTATATTTGTAATTCCAGCTCTGGAATGAACGGTTAATACCTGAGTTTATTTCCTCTGGAATTGCACCAGTGTCCTGCTCAAAGTCCTCCATGTCCTCGTCACTTTCAGAAAAATCTTCCTGTTCTTCTTCGTTTTCCTCCTCTTTTGAAAGCAACATACAAAAATTGAATGGCAAACATCTTATAGGCAAACGATTTTGATGCGAGTTTGTAAGTTCTCCGTTCCTTTATTGATTTCCTCAATTACATATTCAGCGAATTCATTTATCGGAGAAAAATGTCACCTGAGCTCAGGTAAAAGCAAGAGACTAACAGAAAGCTGGAGGTTTGTGTGACTTATATTGGTGAGCAATAAATAATATTGCCCTGATGGAATGTAAATTAATGTACATTATAAAGAACCTTTTTTGTAAGAACGTTGAGCCTGTGATTAACTTAAATTTTAAGAACATGCTTAGAACATAACTCATGTTGAGAGTCAGTCAAGAACATCTTTACTTTGCTCATTTATTTTTTAAATAAGTAGTATACCATGTACACGGACTGTGAACCTTTATGTTCAATGCTTTTTGTAAAGCTAAATTTACCAGCAGTTGGTTGGCCGACATCGTGTTTATACCATGTGACGTAAGAACACCTTAAGAACGTTTTCAGGCTTAAATCGCAAAACATAAGAACGTCGAGCCTCAGCTCCAAAATTAGACCTTCTTATAAACAACAGAGTGTATGCTATCGTCCTCTGGGATGGACAGATGGAGTTTCTTTTAAACTGTTTATACCTGCTGGGTTGTTTTCTTCGGGAACCATGTCAGCAGCCTGCTCAAACGTTTCATCGCTTTCAGGATAATCTTGCTGTTCTTCATCATTTTGCTGTTCCTCTTTCTGTTCTTCGTCATTTTCATCCTCTGTTTCAAGCAAGATTGAAAAATTAAGCACATTTTTTTACCGACCAAACTATTTTAACATCTTTGCGGTTTCACTGGTTGATTTGAGTTACATATTTTTAGAGTTTATTGATGGTATCCTTTTCGACTTTTGCAGATGCACTGTTGTTTATAAGGGAAATGTTGTGTGCTCAAATTATTTTCTTCAAACAAGTAGCGTGTCGCTTACAAACGAGCCAACTTGATTTCCAATCTTTGGAGAGTTGGAAATTTTGTTTTTTAGCGGTTTACACAGTCTACTACCCGTTATACCTGAATTGTCTTCACTAGGATCGTCAGCGCTGTCCTCTTGTGTAGTATCTTGCTCATCTGCTTGGCTTAGCTTGTCGACTGCTCGAAGGAAAGAATTATCGTAGTCGTGAGATCATCATCAATACAGTGCTAACTGAGTGATACGTGTCTGGTTCAGCAATTGGTGTCTTAGACTGTTTTTCGGCGTTTAAGACACTTGTAGAATGACTCGCAGTACGAATTCAAACACTTCTGAGATGAAAGTAAAGGGCAATAAAGAATGAAAACAGTCTGGCATTGCTTACACAATCCGCAAACTTTGTCAAATTATAATTTTGTACCTAATAATAAAGTCATAATAATAAATACTTGATTGACCACTCCCCTAGAGGGGCTTTTCAGGGGCAATGAAACAAATAATACAAATGAACACAAGAGAGTTAAGAATCCCAACTGGCGGTAGGAAGACCAGTTGGCTATTTAAAAGGATGACCGAGGAGTTGAACCAGGCACGAACCCAGAACAACACCAGCTAATGGCCAGAGCGGGATTTGAACCCGGGCCACCGCACTGATATCCAGCGTCCTAAACCACTCGGCCATCCTGCCTTTACAAAAAACTTGAAAACGTATGGACGAACTTATAATTAGAACTGTGCAACAGAGAATCCGCAAAACTTAGAGCAAACTCGAAGTGACGATCTAACTTGGATCTGGTAAACCGATAGCATTTTCACAAAGTAATTCTCTTACCGTCATTTTCCTCTTCGCTGTCGTTGTATTCCTTTGCAGGATCATTGGCCAGGTGTTCTGCATTAGCTGAATTGTCGAGACTGCTTAGCTTACTTTCATCTGAGGAGGGTTTCTCTTGCAAAGATTTTGCATTCAAAACAGCAAGAAATGCGCACAGGATCACGATAACACGAAGAACAGCCGCCATGCTTGTCGTGAACTTTTCTTTACCTCTGGAATAAGAATACACCTTTTTTATAATGGAGTAAGACGGAAGAAAATGTCAAAATGCAATGGGGTTTGCTTCGATCATGAATGACAGCAAAAATTAACGACCACTTGAAATGTTGAAAGAGATATCCGGCCAAAGAGAACTTACGCAAAGAGTGCTTCGAGCATGTAACAAAATGTAAAATTGCAGTGAGCGGTGGAATATTTCTCGCATTCAACACGCGAAAAAAGAATGCGGAAAAGAGCAAGAACGTTTCACTATAAACTGCTGATGTGATGTCGTTTCGACAGTTGCAAAAAAATCAAGATCGAGGCTGGAAAGATGAAGATGATTATTCCCTCTTTTAATGTTAATGTTAAGTTATGTCATTGTCAACAGTGGGAAAAACAAAAGCCTTTTTTTGGGGGGGGGGGGGGGTTAATAAAAGATCCGTGGAATATCAGACGCAAATGGTGTAAACGTTGCGACAATATATTACGAACGTTTCTCTGTATATAACTTATGTCTTTTGGTTTGTCTCTGTTCAGACAAACAACAGACAAACAACAAACAACAGACAAACAATTTTGGCTTGTTGATTTTTGCGCACAAAAATAGTACTCCATAGACATTAGGGCATACAAAATTAAAGAAGAAAGCCTAAGGCTCAGTGTGTGATCCTTGGCCGTTCATTCTTCATCCATAATTAGCACCAGCCGCCACGACATTACCCTTGTGTCATTCTTCCCTTTTTTACGTACGCGATTAATGATTGGACAATTGAGATGAATTGGAATTTTATTGCTCTTAATAAAAAGAATATTGTAACCCAACAATGATTATTCCGCCTCATGAAACATGGTATGTATTTTTACCACTAAACATTAAACTCGTCCAGGAACGAGTCGTTCAGAGGTAATTCTTCGTTTTCTTTTCCAAGATAACCGAAAGACATATCGTGCGAAGCCCAAAAGTGTGTTGTAACTTAAGTTTGCGTTGTGAAAATGAATGTTTCATTATTTTCGCGATGCTTATGTTCGCAGAGTCAGATATAGTTTTTTGTTAGTTATAACAAACGTTTGTAGAAAACTAAAAATAATGCTTCACAAAACATCTGAACGCAATTTCTATTTTCAGAAAGCTTTCGTGTGAAATGATGACGCACGAGTTAAGGCTACTTTGAATGTAGTTTTTTTTTTCTTTATCTTAAAGCCAATAGCGTGACTAATTTCTTAAGCGCACCAGCACTTTTGACTCGATAAATTTTTCCAAAAGATCTGAAGGTCTGCTCTGATGCTGCGCTAAACCACGATTGAACGGTCTCGGAGCGAGGCGATATAGGCCAAGTGCTAAAGTGACGTTGGAAAACCTGCTTGAACAGTTATGACATTTGCGTCAACCATTGATTTAAAATACGAGACAGAATCTGAAAGAAAATGCTTAAAGCTTCAACAATTTAGCCTTACAATATTGAACGTTGCTTTTAAAACAGTTGACTAGACAAACGTCAAAAAGATGTTGATCGTGAGTTGACAAAAACCGTTTAAGCGAACTTTTGCAGTCAGCAGTCACGGGCCTAACAAGCCGCCTTGATTCTAACCCACGGAACTAAATGACGAATTACTGCTATCCTCTTTGATTGTTTGCAATGCGCATGAAAACAGATCCCTATTAGATTAAATTGACAACAGTGGTTTGAAAGCCGAAAGAATAAAAAGTTTACAATATTTCTTCACAGCGCTTTTGTGTAAGAGGCTTGCTACGCCCTTGGCCGTGCGTGTAACATTCGTTGGGATAAGCAACTTAAACGATGTCTGTGATATGAAAAAGTATTTCAAAACTACTTAAAACTCATCGGTTTGCTTCCATGTCAGGTTCCAATTTTCCGTTTATCGCTTTACTCATTCAGATAAAACTAAATCCAGTTGCGTGAACAAAGGCAATTAGTTTAATTTCTCATGCACTTAGCTCATCATCGGAAACTTACTTTTAACTTTCCGCAAATATGCATCACGTGGGAAGTAAATTATCTTGTAATAGTTGAAGAGTAACCACAGTCAAGTTCCATTAGAGGAAAATGACGAGACACTGATGATTGGTATATTTTCCTGATTCTTTAGTTTTCAACAATATTCCCCTGGAACTGTCTATTCGTTTTATCAAATCAGGAAATCCTGAATTGGACCGATTCAATACTATATTATCAGGCCCTACTCTCAATGAAAAGTTTTTCAGGAAAAAGAGTTAACCAGAGTTCCGCCATTTCACTTAAGTTGAGAAGGATCTACGATTACCGTAGTTTTAGGCCGAGTTTTTTTGGCTCTCGTGAAATTATACTGATAAACAGAGAGGGAATTGCTGGAATGATTGTCGAAGAGACATTTCCGTATTTGGATGAAAAGTCATTGCATCCAGGATTTTATTTAGGTTCGTCAGCAAAGCTTTCATTATTTTGCTACGCCGGCAGGCTCTGTCAGTGTTTTGTTCAGTCAGTTTACATCACTGCGACCTTTTCATTGCCTTTTCTGTTCACCACAAAGAACAGAATGACTGTAGTAACATGGATAATGCCAACGATTCTGGAATGAGAACAGAAACTTCTTTCTAAGTTTTTCCTTAGAATAGCACTTTTATCAATTTAAGAAGCACGAGTAAAAATTAGGAGCCGCCTCTCTCCCGCCCCCATCCCATATGGGCGAAAAGTGATAACTTTTGTAATATCAGTCATAGGCTCTTCGACTCCGTTTATCATTTTATTAAACGCTGCAATATCATTAAGGAGACTTATTGTTCGTTTCGCTAATCTTAAACAAAAGTTTTGTTCAGCGTCCGAAATTCAGGGTAAACTGTGCTCTAATACTATCGTTTAATAATATATTTTTTCTTCTTTTCAGAGTGGTAGAAACGTCCATGTAATGCCTTTTAATAGCAATTAATTAAAGAACAGCATTTTCAGAAAGCCAACCGATAAACAAATTCGAAACTTCGGGGAACTAGATTGTGTCCTCGCCTAAAAATTCCTGCGACTAGTAAAATTTTTTGGCTACGAAATCTAAATATATTCTAATACCATGTCAGCTTAAACAACCGTTTTGCACTGAAAGGTCATATAATGGTATGGAAACAAAGCAAGAAACGCTTTCAGCATTTTGAATTAATATTGTCCTCTGGTTCACTTGTATTGACTGTTGTATCTCTCACTGCAATCTTCAATATTTTGCTTGCGTCGGAATTCTTAACGTTCATCTATGCACATGCGTACATTGAGTCAGTGAATTCAGTGAGCAACAAAGATGATACTTTAAAGACCTTTTGGTCAATTGATTCAGTTACCCTGACGTTTTGCCTGCATAAACAGTTAAAAAGTATTGGTATTCGTGCTGCTGTCGTGTTTGCGTTTCAACTGATGTGCTGAGTAACGGGAAGTTTTATGTTTCATCAATTAAATCACGCTCGCGACTTCTGATATCGGACCATATTAAGCCATATTTAAAGAGCTAATAAAGGATACTTAATGTCAAAGATATTGGTTGGCAACATGTTCAAGCCATTCATAGTATAGTCGTCAGAGTAATGGTTTTCTTCGTATGCACACAGATAAGAAGAACCTGAAGTTTACATTAAGTTCACGCCAAACTAGCATCTAAGGCCATAAACAAAGTTTTCTAACGATTTATCCATCCGTTATCAGTTAAACATTATCCGTGAGCCAAAACGCAAAAACGTTTTCATGATCTTATCAAGTTGCGATCGAGAGAGTACTGTGGTAATGGAATGTTATTAAGTATTTCCGATCCCTTACGGGCGGATAGACTATAGTTCCGCATGTTAGTCTAGTCTACACTGCCTGAAAGTCAAGGAATAGAGTGAATGATATTCCTGATTAGTACAATATAAACCACCTTTCCTTTTTTCATTGTTGATTATCATAAAGGAATTCTTTCTTTGCGATCACGAAGTAACCTGCAATGTAGCCGCCAGAAAAAAGGAGGGCCGGTAGGGAGAACTCTAGGAAGAGCTACGAAGGAGCGTGGAGAGGCATGGCTTCCCTTTCTAGAGATAAGTCTTAACATGGGCATAAAGATTTTCGTAAGCCATTTCAACCTCATATATATAGTTCACTACAGTAGCTAATTCCTCTTACAGCATTATTCTTTGGTTAGGCTCTTGTGTAAGGCGGGGTGACCGAACAGTTGGAGCGCTGGACTTGCAATACGAAGCGCTCTAGTTGCAAGCTGGAGTTTTTTCTCGGTGATCCCAAGTTCAGTTGGGTTTTTCAGTGTTGTTTCAATGTTGTTCGTGCGTACTCAACAGATATCCTCAGGGTATTTTCAGGGTGCGTTTTTTTGGGAAAATACGCAAACGGTTTCTTGAATCCAAAAACGGATCATATAGATCCAAAGTATCCGTACTCGGAAAGGATACATCAGATCAAATCTAAATCCGGAGTTTTGAGATTCATGATCCATGCATTTGTTTTGGGAAAGGATTCGAAAAAGTACGGTCTTTGTGTAACTGAATATTACTCGTCCGAGTCCTTGTCCGAGTTTCGTTCTGTTTTCCTGTGAAGTGCATTATGGAAATTCAGGTAAGATTTATCGATTATCTTTCAAAAATTCTCTTGGTGGTCAAAACGTTATCAGTTGTGTGGCAAGTCTATAAATGTGATGTATTTTTGAGCCTAATATTAACCAAGTTTAAACTGCAACTTAACATAAACATTCTGGTTTTCCGAGAATCGACAAAGTGAACAGGACTTGGTTTCGCTTTTCCACAGGTGGTCTGCTTCTTCCATGGTTATTAAACTGGGGAAGGTCCCCTAGAACTGAGAGCAAAATAATTCTCAATGACTGCTACTGTATGCCACGACATACGAAAACAAAAAACGTCTTCATGCGAATAGCTCGAAAAAGTGAACTCAAAAGTTTTGGCATTAGCTGCAAGTGTTCCCTGGGAGAAATTTTGCAGCCTGTCTCAAACAAGTACGAATTGAGGGTGCAAGCACCAAGCCGCAATCGAGTACGCAGTTTTGAAGAATTAATCCATCTTTTGAGAAATCGTAAAGAACATTGTGGGAAGGCAGATTAAAGGTAGAGTATAGGGCTTTTTCAAAAGTTTCTAAAGATTCCATATAATACGCGTAGGTTCAGTTAGTCGCGGAAGCTAGGAAAAAAAGATTTACGAAAACATTAGGTATGGCAGCGAAAAAAAGAAAAGTTATTAGAAAATCTTAGTGAGTGTTTCGTTCTTTGTAGATGGTATAATAGATCGTTAAGATAGTTTGGGCAATAATCATTTGCAATTTGTAAAATACAATTAATTTATCATATTTCTACTAGTCTTCAAGTCCTCCCATCCTAGCTCTTGTAACTGTCCTGTGCCTGCATGCCAGTTCCGCGTTTATGACTCCAGCCGCGACTTTAGCTCTGGCCCTTTTCCTCACCTGGGAGAATCCGACTAAACAAACATAACTTTAGTCGCTTCGTACTGTTGATGTTCGAGGAAACCACTTTCATTGTCAGTACGTCCGTCCCATGCATACAACATCTGCGTAAGTACTCCATTATAGGGCGAGTAAATGATTTGTAGGGTCTACAGAGGGTCTGCCTATCAACTTTAAATTTGATCCCTTAAAATGTCAAGGCTACGGCAAGCTTTCTCATAAATCGGGAGTACCTGTGCTCTCCATGAGAGACAAACAACATGCCTTTAAAATCCATAAAACGATCTCAGAACACTCTGACGATTAAGATCTCTGAGATCCTGTAACAGGCTAACTTAAATTTATTTCCCAAAGGAAATAAATGGATTTATGCTGAGTGTGACATGTTAAATACGTTTTCTCCCATGTAGCAGTTGCGACCTTCTGTCATCCGGGAATTTATCTCTTTGTCAGACGAGTCATGTGCACACGCTAGGAATGAGACCTTTTAAAGCAAAGATCATTTCCCTCCCTCACTCTCTGCCAGTCATAGTTCCTTGTGGATGCCGGGCCAGGTCTGCCCTCACCTTTGCTGGGATTATGTCTTCTCGTGGGTATTCCCATGTTACTATGCTGATTCTCAACGAACGGTCTTGCCCATCAAGGCTTGGCCAAAATATCCCAAACGGATGGAATGTTATTTGCGTCCCAGCAAACAGAGCTAGCCCAATGCAATAACTTGCCAACAATAATATGAACCTTCTCATACGGATCACGAAGCATAAATGTTACTTAAACGTACGTTATAGTAATTGTTTACTTGAAAAATCATACTTTTGTTCCCATACATTATTAATCATCAAGGAGCAAAACGAAGGTGGTCCGCTTTTTTGGCTAATATAATCGATTTAGCCCCTTATTAATATTCTGTATAAAGCCCTTGAGTGCTACATACAGTTATGAATTTGTACGTTGTACTAATCGCCTTCGTCAGTAAAAATGAGCTCTCCGTTGCTATAAATTAAACGACGAGAAAACAAAACAAAGCCACTGAAACCAACTTGGTTAAAAAAGAATGCACAGAACAGGCTAAATTCTTGTAATGTAGTTCGCATGCTAGTTGACGTTGAATAACTTATCCACTTTAAAGTAACGCGTCATTCAAATACTCTCCGTCTTTCTTCATGGTCATGGTGTCTGTCTTTCTTATGATCAAACATGGCCACGGCTCGTGGAAGGAGACGATACTGTTGGGGCGATTTAACGGTTAAAACGTAAAACGGGACGGCAAAAACGGTAAACTGTTCAACCATTTATTTCACGAGCGTTCTAGACACAACAACAAACCAGCGGTCCGAAAACAAAAGGTCACGTGAACGTTTGGCACGAACAGTTGCAATTTGAAATAGGCTGCTGATCCATAACGTTAACTATATAACGGAAAATGGATAGCGTTATAATTTGAACATTTAACCCAAAAAATCACAAAGGATACCATGAAACAGAAACAAAAATTACAGTTGAATTTTACAATACTTTTCCGCGCCGCGTTGCGAAGTTGTGATGAAGTTGGGGACCTCGACTCGAAGATTCCAATTTGATTGTCTAATTCGCCACGTAATTGGTTACTTCGTAACCTAGTACCCAACTTCCCGACGAACTTCACAACGCGGCACGGAAAAGTAATTTGAAATCGACTGTTACAATTGCAGGATTTTCGCGCATCACCAAAATTAAATTTAGAGAGCGCTAAGTAAGTTACAGCTGATTGTCGGTAGCGCTGCGGTTGTTAGATAGACGAGAAAAAATGTTCTAGCACTGCAGCAGTTTGGTTGTTTCGTAGTCTTTAAGTCGTCGCGGCGTAAATAGTAGGGAGTTTTAGCAACTAGGACGGGAACGGCAACGAGAACGACACAAAACAATAGGCTTCATGAGCAAAAACAATCGCTTTGCACGTGCGTTTTACAGTTTTGTACATTTCTTTGCCGTCCTCTGCAAAACAACGACGTGAAATGACCAAGTTTTATGTTTTCTCGAGTACGTGAGTGCATGGCAGCAAAGTTTCCTTTCTTTTTCCTTGCTTTAACACCGTTCATAGTAATTTAGTTCCTTGACAGTTCGTCAGCATTTTCCAAGTTAAACAAATTTCAATAATTGCGAAAGCGTCACAGAAACGAGAAGTTATATTTTGAAATGATGTTTTCGTTGCCGTCGCCGTCGTCGTTGCTAAAACTCCTTAGTTTCTCTGATGGAACCCTTGTGACAAACAGTGATTGCATTGTACCACGTATATGACGCCGGAGTCCCAGTCTTCGCTGGTATAGAACAGCAACGGTGTAGTAGTTAGTCCGTCGGTTTTCTTACTAATTGTTGATATATATATATATTGAAACTTGAGCCGTATGGTTATTAGGAACCACCAGAGCGCATAACCGTCTATGTCTATGCCGGTAGTTTATTTAGCTTTATTTCTGTCGACTTCGGCATTGAAGAAACAACTTGCACAATCTCTTCAGTAACGCCTGAACATATGGAAAATCGGTCTGAAATAGGGTCGGGAATTGAAGAACTTGGCAGCGCACCCCACAAAAAATTCTTACGTGCATCGCATGGAGGCCATAAACAAGCATTTTCGTAAACTGCTGAAGAAAAGCGAAATTTCATAATAACCTGATTGAAAATTAGACCCTTTTTTAAAACAAATCTTTGGGCCGCGGCAATTGAAAAGTCCGAAAACCATTGAAAATTATCCACTCCAATTCTCCCTATCTAATGTATTATTTTTGTTTAGTGTGCACTCTCATATGACGACATAGCAAACTCATTATAGCTGCATTTTACTTTATTTGTAATACAATGAAGTCAAAAGCTCACTAACAAAACCTTACAATATCAAACACCTATTCGCTTCATTTAATTGACAATATTTATGATGGACGGATTGAAAGCAAACTTAATGGCGGTACTGAGAAAACGTAAACCAACTAGCGTGCAGCTATTTCATTTTGGCGAAGTCCCTCACAATAACTAGCGCCCGTATACTGTTGGGCACCGACCACAGTTGGGGACCACTCGACCACCACGACAGCATCTTTGGCCATGATAGGGGTAGTACACTCTTTTCACTATTCCCCCATTACAGCAACGCTGAAGCGGTGGAATGTAGGTTCTCAAGCCGCACCTTGGGAGGCACTGATCACGAATTCTGATAATGCGTCCATAACAACACTGTCCGAACCTTGGGTCGTATATCGTGGTACCACAACAACGCTGGTATGGTGGAAGGTATTCTTTAGAGCCACATAAGGGAAGGCACCGAGACCGAATACTGACCAACCGGCCAAAACAGCACTTTTGGGAAAACCTATAGTAACGAGCTAGTCTGCTTCCAACGCGGCAACATCCATGGGTGTATGGGTTATAGGAAACTCCACCACAAGTTCTTGGAGAAAGGCAACGGAGGCACTTCCTTGTAATCCACAGGCGAGAGCAGCACTGGTAATACCTCAGACTGTAGAGTCGGCCATTGCAACAACCAAAAATAGAAATGTTGTAAGGGCGGCGGCCACAACAACTGAATCCTTGCCGTAAATTCGAACAGTTCAAACGAACGACCCATCGCCGGGAAACGTCTTCCTCTGAAATGAAACAGAAAACAACATATTTCTGATATTTTATTTGTTTCATTGAAATCGGTACAAAATAATGATCAGAGAGGGATTTAATGTGAGTGCAAGGGGTACGAAATGTTAAGGGCGAATGGATCATCATCAACTATCAAATTTCATCCGAAAATAACGAAACAATGTTAACAAAGATGGTACTAAGTTATCTGTCATAAGAGCCGGCGGTTCAACATAGAGTCCAAAACTGTCACATGCATACACGGGAACAGCCCCATTTTCATAAGAAAGTGTGTGCAGCTGGCCTCGCTTTAATAAAGAGGCATAATCTTAGTGATAGTGACGTTGCCATTTCCGTTTCACGACATTTTTCGAGTGCGAGAGGCCAATCAGAATTCGAAGCAAACAGGTTTCCAGCAGTCAAAAAGTAGCGATTAGGTTTAGTTTTGTTTCATAGAAAATAGAGACGCAACAGGCCATTTTCGAATTACTTTAAGTCTCTTTTTCAAGGCCAGTCTAGGTGCTAATCCCCTTTCATATGCAAAACAATTTTCTCTCACATGAAAATGAGCTTAGTTTGCGCGTGAATGAAAATTGATTTGCATAAAAAAGTATGAGCACCTAGACTCGCTTTGAAAAGAGGCCTGAGGTAATTCGGAAATGGCCTACTACCTTGGGATTTTTCCTCGGCGTCAAAACTCTTTCCCTCTTCATTAAGATCATTTTCCTCAGGAAAATCTTCCTTGATTTTGTCTTCTGAAATTGAGAGCAACAATAAACAAATTATATTCCTCGTGGCAACTAGACGGATAGTCTCCTACGCAGACCTTCTTTCGGTTGGTCACGCAATCTTTCCTCCCCAACAAACGTGACGAGCCAAAAGAAAGTCTGCGTAGGAGGCTACTAGAAGGACCACTTTGTGTAATCTACTTTGAAGTAAAATGGCGGTTTATTTAAATCCAATGTTTGACGCTTTAAGGAAAAAAAGACAGAACAAAACAAATGTTGATCATTGCCATAAAATACTACCTTGGATGTTATCCTCTGTCGTACTCTGAGGTAGAGGTATCTCATCAACCAGCTCTTCTTCAGGGACGTCATCTTCATCAAAAAAATCTAGGTGATCTTAAAAACAAACATCTCTTGTAGTCAAAGTATCGAATAATTTGCATCATTTCAGGATAAGGAATACACGCCGCTAACCAAGAATCTCAGCGGGAATCTTAAGGCAAAAAGCTGTTGTCAGTCTTGCCTAAGGGTTGAAGTTGGAATTGCTGTACTCTCTGTAAAATCCTTGGTTCTAATAACAGGCTCTGGTATTATCTCGACACGCTGTACATAACACCAAGTACATTCGACTAAATGGCGATTCGCACGCTCTCTTGCAGGCGAGGCTACATACACATAAATTAGTAAACGCGCGAAACGGATGCGCAGACCGTACACTCTTGATATTACAAAATCTCTAAAAATAGATAACACAGACCTTCAGATTTGAGAACGAGTACGAGATCGAGTACGAATACGAATTTCTAATTTCAAACCAGTCTCCTCCCCTGAAACCTCACTCTTCCTTCTTGCTTACCAGCAGACCAGCAGATTGTAGAGACAAGATTTATGTCACCAGTGATCATATAAAGCATACGAACAAGATTTGAAAGGTCGTACTCGTACTCAAATCTGAAGTCCCTAATATGAACATTGGAACGCCGAACAACTGGTAGCCGCTAGTCCTTGCACCATGAAAACACCACATACTGCATACTGAATGTGACTAGCATAGGGAAAATCTAGGTAGGCCAACATGAAAACTTTGAACGAAAAATGAAACTTTTTTCAGAGGTTTTGAGCCATTTTATGACGTGGTTTCACCTCTTGAGTGTTGCGCATGACGCACGGAAGACCAATTTCGCGCGAAAAGAGGTCGAGGAACCTCGCGCGAATTAGACACGCGGGCAAAGCACGAGGGAGTGGCAGCGATCAAGCGAGAAACCTCAAAGGATGCATGTTTTACGAAGGAATCCACCAGAGGTTCGAGTAACAAGTGGACAAAACTTTGTACCGAGATTGTTTACGCTATATTGCAAACTTCTGTGCGACTGTCGAAATGTCGAAAACAAGTTTTGGAGATATTTATCCACTAAAAACTGAAATTGCTCGGTTTCCTATCGGATTTTGTCTTAAATATACTTTACCTTTTCAGTTCTAAACTCGAGAGCGTCCGCCATCAAAGATCCCCTGAACAAAATACCGTTAAATATCAGTAGAAAAAATTTCCGTAAGTTGGTGAATTGACCATGGAAACCTTACACGAAGGAAAGCGCACCCACAAAGACATTAAACAGACTTAATGCTTTTCAGTACGGAATTTTTTCGCTACTTACCCTTGCTTGGAACTGTATCAGCTGTATCTTCGACAAGGTCTTGATCGTTCGCTAATTCGTCAGTTAATTCATCTGGGTAGGGTACTGGACCAAGATTGCTATCAACATTTTCAAAAGAGGACAGCTTTTTGTCAAACGACTCTGCATTTAACGCCGCTGTAACTGCAAACAGGACGACGAGAACCACACGAAGCATTCTGATTTAAACCTCGGAGAATGTTTAGGTGTCTGTTTTCTCTGGTCTCTTATTTAATGTTCGAAAAATACAGCAGTTTTTAAGCCTCAAAACAGGAAAAACTGTCATTGTGCAATGACGTTAATTTCAGTGATGGACAGGATAATTGTTGTCAGTGGGTTGCCGAATTTTGAAGGGCAGGGGGTTGGAATGTTGCGAACTTACCAACGAGTGCGGTTAAATAAACATATCACGTTGAAAACAATGTTACGCTGCAATACTGAAATCGAAAGCTACGGTTTTGGACAAACCCTTTTTGGCCAATCCCTTGAAACAACATCGAGTTAAGGGTAATGGAAAGGAAGCTAAGCTTTTTTTCAGAGGGAATTTTATAATTCAAGCTCCAAAAGAATGCGGTAAAAACTGTTGTCAAGGCGGGGACTCTTCGCACTGTTAGCAAAACATGGTTCAATCAAGTAGTGGTGTGCAGTACACCTGTAACACAAAAGACTCTTTGTATTGATTGATATTAGTTCAGGAGCCAAGGTGAAAAAAAAGTGCTAACTTAAGCATCATTCCCTGACAAGAAACCTCTCAACCCTTGTACTCTAAGGAGTGGCCAATATCAGTACATTGTCGAGCAGAGGGTACGTGGCGACAATAAACAAAAAATCAACCAGGGGATATTGTTTGATTTAACACCAAATTCTCAGAAATACCATTATAATCAATGTATGGCATAAAGTAAAGAGAATTTATATTGAGATCGTGGAAGGGAAATAGACTGAAATCGAAAGCTACAGTTTTGGACAAACCCTTTTTGGCCAATCCCTTAAAACAACATCGAGTTAGGAGTATCGGAAGGGAAACTAAGCTTTTCCTCGGAGGGAACTTTAGAATTCAAGCTCCAAATAAAAAAATGCGGTAAAAGCAGTTGCCGTGGCGAAGACTCTTCAAACTGTGGTTTGAATCAATTAGCGGTCCTGTAAAACAAAATACTTATTGTATTGATTGATATTAGTTCAAAACTATAAACCCCTTTAAACTATACCAGTAGCTATATATTCGTATGGGAAATCACTCGATCTCATTTGGGTACAAGTCATCAGTTATTCAAAAGGACAGAGAGATTTTGCAACTTGAAATTGTAGGAGCCAAGATGAAAAGAAATGCCGACTTGAGTATCACTCCCAAAACAATAAACTTCTTAACTCTTTCACTCAAGGAAGTCAGTGACAAATAACTAATTTCACCTTGCAATATCGGTACCTTGTGAAGCAGACAGAAAAGAATGAACAAAAAAAAT
>OX419345.1:3281074-3311074 GCA_948470475.1 Galaxea fascicularis | reverse complement strand
TTGTGCGCGCGAAAGCTACACGCGCGGGTCATCGTTTGATAAAACGTGTGATTCGAATCACTTTTCCGCTCTTAACGCTAATGTGTTTCGCGTTCTTGTATCACAAAGTCCACGAAACCCTGCGAGATGTACAAGGTACGGAACTCACGTTTTTCTTCAGTTCCGCAACTTGAAGTTACTTACAGTTCCATTTTCATTAGCATCGTTGACACTGAAAATTTTTCTATATAAAAAAACATCATACTATGGAATTCAACTAATGATAAAAGCTCAGACAACTGTTCCTTTTAAAGCTTCATGTAATAAAATAATACAGTGACTTCAGTCTTAGCCAAAGAACTTTGTACTTTTTCTTTTCATGAACCATTCGCATCTTGTTCCACTCAACGATACTTTGCACCGTACATCTGAGCCTTTTCATATTTTGACAGTATTGACTAAAGCGTTCGCATTTTCGAGGGAAAGTGGGATATGATAGGCGTTTTAGGCCTTGTTTGCATGGAGGGAGGGTGCCCCGGCTACCCGAGCTATCCTGGGAGAGTGAGCTTTTCACATGTTTCTAGTTAATAAATGCATTGGAGCGTTTACATACTGGACAGGGTAACCCGCCCAAAAGATAGCCCACTGACTATCCTGCTAAGGTGAGTTGCATACCGGGTAACCCGCGGTCAGCGGGGATACCCAGCCTCCATGTTAACAGGGCCTAAAACGCCTATTTCAGTCAACCTCCCTCACCATCGCTATGCCGCATGATCAGCGACACCTATAGTTCATCAATGGCGGCAGTAGACGAACCGATATTATACTGCAACGTTTTGAGGCCATTCTCGCAATTCATATTACAGTTTCAGAAATGAGGAAAAGACGGAATATTCTAAGCGGAAGTGAATTTAGTCAAGCGCGGAGAAGAGGCTGGAGTAAGTGTGTGAATTTGACTTCCGGTGTAAGTCACGAGTAAGTCCTCGAATTTCCCGCCAAAACGATGCCATATTAGTGACAGCAGTGTTCTATTCATTCTGCTGTCTGATGTAGAATGAACAGATTGCTCTTCCCTCTCAAAAGAAAATCTGCTATTTACTATCTATTCCGATTACTATTCCGGAATAGTCCCAAAAAATGATTCCTAAATTATAATCGAGGTTGACCGCAGGGCCCCAGCTCGACGGGAATATAGCCACTGCGTATCATAGCTCCTAGTAGTAGCGAAAATTAAATGGATTTGTATGGGAAAACTGACTTTAGCCATGCGAATTAAAGGCTATGTGCTGAGTCGCAAACTCAGTTGCGGTTTTGTTCTCAATTGGCTTATTTATCGAATCAGTGTTATTGCGATCCATCCGCGCGAGATTCTTGGAGATCACGAGTTTTAAAAAGCCAGGAAAACACAAAACGAATATAGAAAAGAGAGGAGTAAAAAAAAAAGATTAGTCAGTGCTCGAAAAATCTTTAATTGCTACAGTTCGACAGTTACAGAAAATCGGCTTTGGCGAGTGAAAAACTGAACTTCGTTTAACAATGTGGACTCTCTCCCGCTAACTTTTACAAACGAAAACAGGGAAAGTGTAACTAATCTACGTTCACAGTTTTTAGTGAAACATCTAGATTTTTCATTCCAACGGCTTGGATGCATTGGGTCGCTCTTGTTTTCCTTTACGGGAGGG
The DNA here is from genome assembly GCA_948470475.1 of Galaxea fascicularis. Taxonomy (NCBI): domain Eukaryota; kingdom Metazoa; phylum Cnidaria; class Anthozoa; order Scleractinia; family Euphylliidae; genus Galaxea; species Galaxea fascicularis. The sequence goes on along the minus strand of OX419345.1, from coordinate 3,309,413 downwards.
CAGAATTTTACAGCGGCGAACGTATCGTTCGCATCCATCCTTGAAACGTTTCGCGTTTTCTTTAGCTGATTTCTGGGCCCTGCTTCTGCTTGAACCCTCGCCACATACAATTGTTGGGCACTTTGTCTCATTGGGATCACCAACTTTGACACGGCAGCTGACAAAATAAGTACCTTTGATGGGGGGTTTTCCACGGCCGAGCTTCTCTCCTTTACTGGCAGGAAAACATTGAAATATCTGTTTAGCCGACGGCGGCTTAGAAATCAATACTTTGGTGCTGCAGTTGCGCACAAAACCAAGAGGGCGAGAAGACAGCTGGCGAGGAGGAACTTCATAATGCTGAGCTGGTAACGTCTGTTACTTCTCAACCGATGCCGGATGTCGCGGTGAAGACTTTCTGAGATACTCCTGTCGTAAAGAAATACCGCTAGCTTTCAGTGATAAATAAGACGATGTCTTTTTATCGAGTCATCCGTGACACGCAGCCATGGCACGTGTATTTTCATGTCATTCACGCCCGGAGAACCTTTTCTCATTCTAATTATTAGTCGCCTCGAATATTCAAACTTGACCGTAGTAAGAACAAAAAAGTCGCTTGACAGTTCCGAAGAACATATTAAAATGATGAATAAGAAAAATGAATTATAACGCGTTTAATCAGTTTAAATTCGTATTTTCGCTTCTTAGGATTACTGATTCCCGTATCATGAATCTTGGAAAACAGAGATTTTAAGCTATAAAATATTTATAATAAAACTTCGTTGTTCAGTGGCCGTTGGAATGACTAATTACTCCACAAAATTAATTTTTTGGTGGGAATTATTATTTTTATTACCACAGGTATGTCATGGACAGCTTGGGAGTTTGCAGTTTGCAACATCGAGGGTTTTCATTTTGAAGCGATAATTTAGTGATTGCAGTTAATTTCCCTTTGTTATCATGATTAGCAATACAGTATATTATGCACTTCATGGTCTATCGCGAAAGCTAATTAGATAAACATTTACCAAGGAGCTACATTACAATAAGATCATCATCAAAGTTTTGTAATTTTTTCTTCTCTCTACTGGACCTGCCTAGAGCTCAGTAATGTTTTTCTAAGGCAAAATGATTTTGAAAAATAGTTTTCGTTAATTCTCTCCTGCAAATTTGTTTGCAAATTACGCTAGAAAATAAAATATCAAGACCTCGAAACCAAGCAAAGTTAATCTAGCTTCTCATGCGTTTTCTTTCACCTCGCCTGGCCAACGTATGGATCAAAAATAGTGCAAACAACTGAGGAAAGATCGAGTTGAGTTTAATCCCTTCTAAAAGAGGAGTCTATCGTTTTAACGTAGAACTTTCAGAAAGGGTCAGAGTTTTTTACATTCAATACTCTAAATCTTTCGCTGACACAACTTATAATTACAACCTGATTTCTCCGCTACGTCACCAAAAAACGGAAGGCTGAAAGTTAGAATTCCGCTTGGGATTCTTTGCTCTTTTTACTCTATTTGCCCTGATTGATCAATGCCGCAAATTGAAATATTATCTTCTATTAAATTCTTTCATATGCAGGTTGTGGCCATAGCTGGAAAGATTTGTTTACATCTAAGATGTTAATTCTGTGCTACTGTATTTTTGAAGACTAAACGGTGTTGTAGGGAAAGATACTTACTTAAGTCTCCACCTTGTGAAGTCTTGTAGAGTAAAAAATGAAAATACTGTGAAGCTTTCAGGCCCCTACCCCAACATGCATTTAAAATAAGACTTAAATAGATTGAAATTAGAAACACGAAAATCTAAGAGCAACATGTTCTATGGAAATTTGGGTGATCCGAAAACACTGATTTCCGGTCCGCGGACCCCCCCTACGGACAAGGGGGCCGTTTCTCGAAGCTCCTGGTAATTACCGGGCCCGTTAAGGAGTTTTGTTTTCCATTCCAGATGGGCATTTCAAAAATTTTGAAAATTATACAGTAAAGATTTCCGGTTCGCGCGATTTTACGTAGTATTTAACTTCCGGTGTGCTTGATTTTGATTCATTCAGCTGACGCGGCGTACATCTTAGTTATGGCGTGTGCAGACTGCGCGCGCGCGTGCAGCTAATTAACAAATCGAATGTGGTTTAGCGTTGTCTGTATTCTTATCGACAACGGGTATGCGTCATCACAGTGGTCAAAATGTTGTGGACTCACAAGGCGCAGCCGAGTGAGTCCACAAATTTTGACCACAATATCAGCGGACCACAATATCAGCGTCAAAGAAAATGTTTATTTCATCGCGCGAGAGATGAAAAAGGCATTGCGTGACAAGTTGACGTGAGCAGCGTTGTCTGAACTCTTATCGACAACGAATTAGCCAATCAGATTGCGAGATTAACAGCAGTTGAGGTAAAAAAAAACCTTTCCAGTCTCTTTAAGTTACTGGAACTTTCGAGAAACGGGCCCCTGGTCCACGGACTACCCCTGCGGACCTCCTCTACGGACCACCCCGAAAACAACATAAAAATATCGACAACAATAAATAACAACTAAAAGTGTTTGACTTACCGGTTGTCTGCACTGGTGTCGGTGAAATTTTCAACCGTTACGCTCCCCAAATTTAACAGTCTCAGACTCGGCTGCAAGGTGTATCAATCATATGTTGCCACTTCCTTCACTGTGGTGATGTATGGAAGACCGCAGTCCGTAGGGGAGACCACGGACCGGGGGTTAGTGTTTTCGGGCCACCCTGGAAATTACGTGGACACTTCAATTTTGTGACGAGCTCTTTTGTCGCTGTTTATAGTACCTTACCCGATAGTTTTATCGAAGCTTTTATATTATTTAACTTTCTTGAAAATGAATTAAAAAACGGTAGAAAGACACAAAATTAATGGAACTATAAATGTAGTCCTGGTTTAACCGCAGACTAAACTTACACTGACACGGTGACAATAGAATTAAAATAAATTTCAAACTCAAATAAGGATTTCGGCATGACTGATTTCATCATCATAGTCATCACTTTATGCGTTGTTGTGTTTTCCTCTGTTTACAGTTGTATTTGCAATTGGGTCACTCACACAGCTGATATACCTGTGCACGCGAGCGATAATTACATGACGAAGTTATGAGAAATAGATATTATTGTTATGTTGTAATCGTGCGTTTAGTTCCGGTTGTAAGCGTTCACTTTAACTTAAGACAATACGCACTTTTGGCCGAGTATAAACTGAAAACTGTGATATTCAACCGTACATTTTTGTTTACAACGAGGGGAGGTGTTCAAATGTTTGTAAACATAAGAATTTTTGTCAGTCGACAGACTTCCTTCGCCCTAGTTGTTTTAAACACTTTTTGGCTGACTGTGCTTAGTCTTCTCCGCAACCGGTTTAGTGTCGTCACGCAACGCTTCATTTCTGCTTCGCTTCACTGATCATTCTTGGCTAGAAGATATGTTGGTAAAGCCGTTGTTACACGTTGAAACTTTTAACTGAAATTTATCTGCAAAGGTGCTGCTAAACAAGTTTTAGCAGGCGTTGCACCCATTCTCGTCTCCACAGCCCTTTTCGCCTCTTTTAGCCGGCGTTCCAAGGCCCCGCCGGCTAAAAGAAGCGAAGAGGGCTATGGGGACGAGAATGGCGTTGCACCGTGTTGCATGGTCGCTTTTGCCCAGTTGTGGAACTTTTTCGAACTTCCGTTGCGATACAAGTTTCACGAAAAGTAGAACCGCTTTCTACTTCTGCAACGGTCGCAACATTCAAGTAAAGCTGAAACAGTGGAATGGGAGCATCTAAAGCCAAATTGATGCGCAGATAATTCAATTCAATTCAATTTTATTTAAATTCACACGAATACGGTGTGTTATAATTATTGCAGTAGTGTTTCAAACATCAATATAAAAAATACAGTACAATGAGAAAACGAACTGAAAGAAATCAGAATAATTTACAATTCGTTGATAATAAGGATATCTAAGAAATAAAGAGGGAAATGAGGAATAGAAAATATTTAAATACTATGTAAGTTGTGTGGAATTTGGGACACCCAAATAGTCCTCGAACTAATCGCGTGGATACCCCAAAGCAAATAATTTAAACAAAAGGAATACAATGAGAAATAACAATTTGGACAAAAAGTATTACTTTCATACTAACTACTAAGAACTAAATATATTTACGTATTACATGTATCTATGTACATGTATTACATATATTTACATGTATTATATTTATATGAATTTGACAAATTATTTGTTTGTTGTTTGGTTCTGCCTCAGCTCTTTTGTATAGATCGTTAATTTGGTTTTAGAGCAGGGTTAATTTCAGTTGACTTTCTTTTTCCAGCTTTATTCTTGGAATATTTGACGGTAAAACCTCTAATCTCCATCTTAATCAGATCCCATCTCAGACTTAGATCTTCTTCATCAATGTATTTTTGCTTAAAGCGCTCAAGTTCTGTACGCAGCTGGGATACATAATCTTCATTTGGATTGCGTTGACGCCACATGTCGTTTAAATCATATAGGTTACTTAGTTTATTGAATTTCTTCAACTACTGGTAGCTTTCGGAAGTTAAGATTGCCACCTTTCTTGTCTATTTCGGACAACGTACTATTAACTCGCCACCTATTCTGATTGTTTCTTCTGAAAAGTCTTGGAGCTGACTTTGTAAATCCTTAAAAAAGGAGACTTGTTGATTTACGTCTTTTGGTGATAAATTTTGGCAAGAACAATACGAGTATCTGCAAACGTCCCGTCTAAAATTAAGCCTTTAGCAAAGTGTCTATAAATGGCCGGCAGCCGGTCAAGGTTGTAAAAACACTAAATGGCCGGCAGTCCGGTTCGGGCTCCCTTTCAAGGGCTTTGTTTTCCTTAGACTTGGTACTTCGGGGAGATTTAGTGTGTTTTAGGTTAGGGATTAGGGCTAGGAGTCAAGGAATATGGACGTTTGTTATTAGGCTTGAAGATTTTGACCGGCTGCCGGTCATTTAGACAATTTGTACTTTGATAGTTTATATTAATAAAACTGCATCGCTTTCTTAACGGTTACTTCGATAGTTAAGTCTGTAAATGTCGTCTTTTGTTGAAAATATCATAAATTCCTCAGTTTTTCTGAATTTGTCAAGGAAATATCGGACTGCCGGCCATTTAGTGTTTTTACAACCTTGACCGGCTGCCGGCCATTTAGACAAGTTATGTATCTGCCGTTCTTGTCAACAATTTGATTTTCAATCTCAAAATTTAATTTAGGATGAAAGAGAATGATGGTCCCTTTACTGTGTTTTGTACCATGGTTAAAGAATACTTTGCCTCCCTATTCTGCCTGCCAGGCATTTTCACATTCCTTTGAACTGTAAGTTTCTTGTCCAAAAGCAAAAAAGCAATTTTGTAGATGCAGCCACCTAAAGACAGCACGACGTTTCAAAGATTTGTTTAAACCTCTGACATTTAAAGATAGACCTTTGATATTAATGGGACTATCCATTTGGGATTATTACAGTAGATATAACTGTTTCAGAGGATTATGGAAAGGCTCACGAGATTTGACAGTTTTCTCAGTTGAAACAGAATGTTGGAATTTACGTTTTTTTTTTAAGCTTGATTAACCTTTCTGATGGAAAATTTGAAGCGAAAAACTGTGAAAACACCGGTGTGTGTAAAGAAAAACAAAGCAAAATTAAATACACGTACAATACAAAAAATAAAAATAATAACATTAAAAGGTCTGAAAAGACCAGAACGCGAAGGAATCATTACAATTTTTCGCATTTCAGATCGCATAATAAACGTAAGGTTAATTTAGCGAATATAGACAACACTGTAAACAATGCAATTAAAGCTTTGGCTTTCCGAATAGAGTATATTAACTTGACAAGCTATGACTAGATGAAATAGAACGAGTCCGAAACGTTTAAGTTATGGAGTTATTAAGTTTCTTCTACTTCTTTAGTTCCTTTCCATTTTTTAGGAATTTGGTTGAAGGCATATCTTTTTCCATTGACAATGAGTCGATCACCGGTAATGGTAGCCTTCATGCCTTCCATCTTTTTCGCTTCTTTCAATGTGGGTACTAGCATTGCTTTTCTAATTTCTCTAAACAGCCGGAGGCAGGTTTTCGGCAAGTTTAAAACAACTGCCTTTAAGGTTGTGTCTTTGTCGCCAAACCAGGTCCCGATCTTTTCGACAAATGAATCGAGCAGTGACCCGTCTGGGCTTAACACTGCGATTTTGTTTGGACTTGCCTAAACGATGCACTCCGCAAAATCTCGTTGACCTGACCTTGTCTTCATTGATCTTTAACAAGCTGATGACATTACTTTCTTGACAAGATCAGTACAGCTTTCGCTCTCTGACTCTTTTATCCCGCATATAATTAAGTTCCAGCGTCTGCTGTAAATACTTTGTCTAATTAGCTCGTCTTCATTTCTTATTTGATCTTCTTCGCACGTGTTTACTCTCTCTTTAACTTCTTCTTGCTCTGCTTGCGTGTTTTCAAGTGATTCTTCAAGCGACTTGACTTTCTCGCGTAATGAAGAGACTTTGCGTTTGCTTGGTCTAGTTGAGCTTGCAAGTTATTTAGTCCCTCACATTTGTTTCTTCATTGCTTTCAAGCGCTGAAATCCGTTCCAAGAGTTCGAGAACAACCGGGTCGCTATCTTGGTCGCTTGTAGAACTACCTTCCGTCGCCCTCTTTCCTCTGTTTTTGCTTAGAGTTCTTGGCATCCTTTAACTCTTTTGTACGTTCTGACGAAAAACAAATTGAGGCCAGAGAGTTGAAGAGAGATTAAATAGGTACGTGTTTTGCAAATTCGTATCGGAGCGCCGAAGCACACGTCTACACTCTAGCGCTTCATCTCCAGTCGAGTCCCAGAAACAACTGGTGCAGCCCACTTAAAAACTTTGGCTGATATTTTATCGATTCTAGTAGCCTTGCAGACAGATAAAGAATTAGGGGCGGATCCAGGGGGGGGTGTATTGGGTGGCTAGCCACCCCCCTTCGGAGAAGCCCACCATAAAAATCTAATACGTGAAAAAAAAAAAAAAAAGGAAAAATACATGCATGGGTCCCAAAAAATATAGTATAGTTTGGTGGCCGACTGTATCAGCCACCCCCCATTAAAAAATCCTGGATCCGCGCCTGAGAATTGAGTAATTTATAGACCTGAGATGAACTTACCGGCTGAAAGTGAAAACTACTGTCAACCCTATCAACAAATTGAATGTAGTCACACTCACTGTTAACTTTATTCTGGGCAAGGCTAGGGCCAATGCTAGTGAAATAGTCATTGAATGTTTGCGTAATTTCCTCTGGTGACGTAACGCTATGATCATTAATCTTGCAATTGATTACCTTAACATTATCCGCTTGTTGTTTGCGTTCGAGAATATCATTAACGGATTTACAAGCCTAAGTTATATTCTCTATTTGCGAAGCATAAAAAGCACTTTTGGCTTTACGCAAAGCAACATTTAATATGATATTTCTGGAAGACCTGTACTTTCCCGAACTAACATCGTCGTTTTTTGTTATGGCTAATCGCTTAAGACGGTATTTTATCCCTGCATGATATCCTAAGATAACCAGGGAAGGCTGGGTCTGTTTCTCACTCTTTTTGACCTGATAGGGGCGTGACTGTCACGTACGTCTTCCAGCAGCTCCACATTGCATTTACGTCAGCTTCATAAAAGGATAATTGCGTCCAAGGTTGAGCTTGCAAGTCTTCGAGAAAACTTTCACTTTTTCTTACTTTAATTTCCCTTGTTCTGTTGCACTTAGGTAAGCTATTTATCTTGCGAACTGCATAAATTAGGCTATGGTCACTAAGACCGACATGAAATATATCTGAATGTTTTGTCTTCTCAGGACAGGAAGTAATACATACATCCAGAAGTGATTTCGATAATTGTGTTATTCGTGTGGGCCTAGTTGTTAATTGCGTAAGCTGATATTTCTCCAAGATTCGCAACAAATGCTTGGCGTCGTTATCAAGATTAGGTTGGTCTAATCAATTGCAGTTGATGTCACCTAAAATACAGGTTTCCTTGCCTTCATTATCTATTTGCCCAATCATACGCTCTATGCTATCAAATATCTGTACAGGTGCACTGGGCAGCTTACAAAATCCTGGTCGATGAAACAATGAAAGGTCTACTATTCGGTTTTGTTATTTCGATGCAAAGAGCTCATCGAGGTTTTCCGGCACAAGGTCAGTTCTCTCAAAAAAACTTATTGACTAGTACTTTCTTACATAAATGCACACTCCACCACCTGACCGATTACGATCATGGCGAACAGTATCATAACCCTTTATGCAAACAACAGTATAATATTGGTCAAGGCCAACTTTCAAAAAAGGCCATCTTAAAACCTCGACCTTTTGGACTTCTAGTCAACCCCGAGCAAATATCCTAATCCCTACGGTGAGAAATGTCTTCTACAGTGAGTAATGAATTCTGTACAGAAAGACTGTTGCCCTCCCTAGTAAGATGCAACCCGCCTGGATTTAGATGTTCTTCTAAGATGTTGCCGGTTGTGGGTAATGATTTTCCACGAATTCTTCCTGCAGAATCGCTTTACTATCTTGTTGACAGATTTACCTTCGGAGTCCAGATCTTTCTTGTCTCCTCTTGTGACTATTTCAGAAATCGTGATGGTAATGTCAAGTGTCTTGGCCACAACCTCATTTGCTAGGTTTACAATGGCCTCGGCTACCTCCTGCGGGGCTTGATCACGTAGATTATTAGCTGCCAATATGAAGAATAACTTCTTCAGGCTTTCATTCTTCCAACGCTGGCACCACATAATACTTCATGTACGCAACACGAGCTTCTGGAAATCACTTCACGTAAACTTTATTTTCCAGTTGTTTGGACAGACGATTTCCATTTACAAATTTTAACATCGAGTCACCCAGAGTCAAAGTTTCAGGCCATTCATCTGCTGATGGTACGCGAGGTTGTAGCGTTTCCCACACTGGTAACCACTCTCCTCCCACCCTTGGAACCACTCTCCTCCCACACTTGGCACCACTCTCCTCCCACCCTGGTAACCACTCTCCTCCCACACTTGGCACCACTCTCCTCCCACACTTGACACCACTCTCCTCCCACACTTGGCACCACTCTCCTCCCACTCTGGGAACCACTCTCCTCCCACACTTGGCACCACTCTCCTCCAACCCTGGGAACCACTCTCCTCCCACCCTTAGAACCACTCTCCTTTCACAATTGCAACCACTCTCCTCCCACCCTTGGATGGTGTGTGCCGACAATTGAAGAGGAATACGTTTAGTTCTCCGTTAATACGTGTTTTTTTTTGTGTCATCTCAGTTATGAATTGTCCTTAAGCATTATTGAAAGAGAAAGCCTGATAAGATATCCGGCATTGTTTTGAATACTGTTCAAGTAGTGTTGGTACACTCGCTGATCATGTAGATCTGTCTGTTTTTTACTCTGTCTTAAATTTGTTGGCATATTTACAGGGACTGCGCAGGGGTGGGGCTGGGGAGATTTAGGCTTCCCCCCCCCCCCCACTTTTCTTGGCGGATTAAATCACTATTTCTTTTGGAAACGCTGCCTTTTCCTGATTTGTCCATTTCGATCTAATTTAGTTTTTTTGAGAGTTTTCTCGTACAAACACGGCCGGATGAGGCAGTTTGTCGTTCGCTAGGTTTGTTGTTGAACAGACGGAAAATGATCCATTTTTAGCCATTTCAGAAGACTTAAATATCAAATTTTCCCGGAGGAGCATGCCCCCGGACACCCCTAGTTGGCTCACGCTTACGCGTTCGCATTAGCTCCCCCACTCAAAAATCCGCCCCCCAGTCCCTGATTTAACTGTGTTTCTGTTGACTGAGAATCTGATAGTTAAATGCTAATTACATTCACAAATGTTATTGAAAACAAAATAAATTTGATATCAACTAGCAATGCTCTACAGTGCTTTTTTCAGTTTCTTTCCTTACGTTAACTATTTGTGCTTGCATTTTTTGAGTTTCGTTTAATTTTTTCAAGTTCCAGCGTCTACTTAGACCTTGTGTATCAACGCATCCTTTAAACGGTAAGACATGTTTCATCGAAATTGTAATCGGAGCTTAGATGCTTGTATAGTTTGCAACCCCTCCCTCCCAGGAAATGTTTACTTTTAAGAGCGCGGAGATGCCATTTCCCACGTTCTCCAGAGAACAGTTTCCAGTTTCACGTTTCAGTTTCACGCAGAAAGAAACAAAACAAAATAAATGCTGCCGTGGAATTTATTCTACTCATGATCGCTGATTACAGCCTCACCTTAGAGTTAAAAAGACAAAAACAATTGAATCACACTCAAGCCAGTTACTACACAGATAACCGTTGCTATGTTTCCGCGTCCCGCCCACTTCTACAGATATTAAAAAAACCTTTCACCAGCGTGACTGATCTAACAGAAAACATTTGGCACTTTACTAAACAATCTCAAAAATTCTACGTTAATAGCAAAAAACTAAATCCTAAAATCAGAAACCAAGCTTCAAATTCCCACACGCTATGGATGCCACATACTTAACTGGAAAGCCTCATGTGATCAGCCTCACCAACGGACAAACTAGTGTAACCCGGCTAACACTGACTGATCTCTTCGATGATTTTTTAAGTTGAACTTTCTGGCAGAAATTTTCAGCGAACAGGAACTTATTTGCCTTAATTCTGAGTTGTTGTTAGCTCATCAGAACTCCTCGCCGGTTTTATTTTGCACATGTTCTTCAGTGCTCCCCTTAAGCAAAAAAAAGTAGTTTTGTTAGAAATGACAAAAAGATCAGGCAATATTTCATCAAACAATACCCCTAGTCTCCCTAACAATTATACCAGAATTTCTGAACTCAATTCGAATAACTATCTCACCCCAAACCACAATTACAAGCCAAGGCTTGATCATTGCATACCCTACTTAACGGCAGCTAATCCAAATCCCGCACTCGGCTACCCACGACGGCAGGATCTCCACTTAGATATGACTCCGCCAAAACAGCACTTTTTGCTTCGCCGGTAGTACTTACATCTTCCACCACAGCATCCATAGGTACGTGGGTTGTACCTGTAAAAGCCACATCGACGCTAGTGTGGACAGGTTAAAGTTTTGCGGATGACACGATTGTAACAGCACTTCTGGCTCCTCTTGTAGTATCTTCGTCTACCATTGCAGCATCCATGGGTCAATGGATTGTACCTGTATGAGCCACATCGAGGATAGCGTGCACAGGTTGAAGTTTTGCGGATGACACCATTGTAACAGCACTTCTGACTCCTCTTGTAGTATCTTCGTCTACCATTGCAGCATCCATGGGTCAATGGATTGTACCTGTAAAAGCCACATCGAGGATAGCGTACACAGGTGGAACTTTTGCGGATGACACGATTGTAACAGCACTTCTGGCTCCTCTTGCAGTATCTTCGTCTACCATTGCAGCATCCATGGGTCAATGGATTGTACCTGTATGAGCCACATCGAGGATAGCGTGCACAGGTTGAAGTTTTGCGGATGACACCATTGTAACAGCACTTCTGACTCCTCTTGTAGTATGTTCGTCTACCATTGCAGCATCCATGGGTCAATGGATTGTACCTGTAAAAGCCACATCGAGGATAGCGTACACAGGTGGAACTTTTGCGGATGACACGATTGTAACAGCACTTCTGGCTCCTCTTGTAGTATCTTCGTCTACCATTGCAGCATCCATGGGTCAATGGATTGTACCTGTATGAGCCACATCGAGGATAGCGTGCACAGGTTGAAGTTTTGTGGATGACACCATTGTAACAGCACTTCTGACTCCTCTTGTAGTATGTTCGTCTACCATTGCAGCATCCATGGGTCAATGGATTGTACCTGTAAAAGCCACATCGAGGATAGTGTACACAGGTGGAACTTTTGCGGATGACACGATTGTAACAGCACTTCTGACTCCTCTTGTAGTATCTTCGTCTACCATTGCAGCATCCATAAGTCAATGAATTGTACCTGTAAAAGCCACATCGAGGATAGTGTACACAGGTGGAACTTTTGCGGATGACACCATTGTAACAGCACTTCTGACTCCTCTTGTAGTATGTTCGTCTACCATTGCAGCATCCATGGGTCAATGGATTGTACCTGTAAAAGCCACATCGAGGATAGCGTACACAGGTGGAACTTTTGCGGATGACACGATTGTAACAGCACTTCTGGCTCCTCTTGTAGTATCTTCGTCTACCATTGCAGCATCCATAAGTCAATGGATTGTAACTTAAAAGGCCACATCTTAGAATTGGTATCTGGCGTGGGAAGATATCCTCAGTTAGGAAGTTTTCTATGGACTTGTTTTCTTGGTCTTCGAGTGCTTTTGGAAGGAAAGTGGAGAAAATTTGAGTTAATCTAATCATGCGTGTATTTTCATCATACGATGTTATAGGTTAATTGATTCATGTGTTTTTGTAGAACAATCTTAAGAAATCTCAAGAATAGAGACAGACAAAATGGTAAATTGTAATTTCTTAGTGAGTTTAAAGCGCTTATTTTTTGGAAGATGAGCTCATTTGAGTAATTTTTATTGCTGCACAGTTCGTGATTTTGGCTTCTAAAACGGATAGTTTATTTCCCATCCAAATCCTTATAATTTTCGTTATTATGCAAAAATTTCAGATATCCGTGATTAGAATGAAGACGTTCCTTGAGCCCTGTAGTCTTCGTTATTTTACGTGAGCTTGTTCAAATACCTAAGGTGCTGTCCACGCCATTGGCTTTCTTTTCAACGTCCCCAAGATTTTCAGGATCTCCATAATCGTTCTTATCTTTCATTCCTTCCTTATCGTCTTCCGTGCGTTGGTCTGCTGGAGAATAAAACAATTTCAAATTGTATTTTGTTACGAAAGTAAGCATAAGGCCTAAACTGAATGTATTCGGAACGGAGGATAATTTTTCGTACGTTGTAATCAATTTTTTTAAACTATTTATGACGTTATATGATTTAAATTGATGCTTTCAAGAGCGAGGAAATGGCAAGAAGAAACCAAAGGCAAAAGTCCGTCGCTGGATTGAAGACGTCTCTTGAGTCCTGTAACTTGCCTTATCACCAGCGGCATGAACAAGACGCATCCTTAAGTTGTATCGTGAGAAACAGGTTTGAGAGGACGCTTTCTCCGAAGACTCGATAAATTCCTGCGCAATTCCCTGGTTGGTATTGATATACGATGGGCATTTTATATATATGGGTGATATAATCGAGCAGTGACGTCTTCTATTTTCGATGGCACCCGTCAAGTCCCCTTCAGAATTATTTAGTTGATCGTGTTGTTAGTCTAATCGTCCACCTGAATTTTTTGGGGTTGAACCCATTTGAGTTCCGAGAGGATCTAGGAGTCAAATCATTTGACTTGTTGGGCAATCGAAAACATGGCGCCGCGAAAGAAGTGTATTAGGAATTCAACAAATCGCAAGCAGGGGAGAAGACCACAAAACGAAAATTGAGGTTAATAAATACATCCAGAGTGGGACAAAAATTGCAACAAAACAAACAAACCGTTGAAAAAGGAAAACGTCATCAGAAGTTGTTTCAACCACTGAAATTCTTTGAAATGACCCTACCTTTGGCTACCGGATCTTCTGAATTGTCTTTTGAGTCTGTGTGATCCGCTGCGAAATCGTCAAGTAATTCTTCATTGTTTACCACTTTCACAAACTCATTCGGATTATCCTCGTCATCGGAGCTAAGCCCGCTTTTTCCCAGGGATTCCGCACTCCAGCAAGCTAAGATCACAAGCAGGAGAAAGATCTCTCGCAGAAATCCTGCCATTCTGGTTCCGCCGGGGTCTGTGTGTGTGGACTGGAAAGACAATTTTTATAACGCTTGGAAAACACAAAAAATTTAAAAACGTCTCTCAACTGACACTTTGCTTTAATGAGATAATAGACAGATTACCTGACATGATTACTCATCTTGTTTCAGAGGGTTCAATGATATGCGGTCAGTATCATTAACTTCCTTGTTTCTCTCCCTGGGAATAAAAGGGAAAATACCAACAATCTTCTTTCAAAGAAGATGTACGTGCTCAACCGACACCTCCCCCCCCCCCCCCACCCCGTCTCCCTTTCCCCCACCTTGCCGAAATATAGGCTGGTTTTCACTGGCGCATAAGCACAAGCATAAGCAAAAGTGCAAAGGAAAACAACACCGACATGAGCATAAGCAGAAACATAAGAGGAACGAACTCGCTTATTGTCTTATGCTGTTTTCACTCACCAGCAAAGCGCTCGGCATAAGCATAAGCATAAGCACAAGAAAAACGAACAGTTCCGTTCTTCTTGTGCGTATGCTTATGCTTATGTCTGGTGAATACAGCATAACACAAATAAGTGGGTTCGTTCTTCTTGCGTTTTTATGCGAGCGCGTGTGCTTATGTTTATGCTTGTACTTATGCGCTAGTGAAAACCAGCCTTATGAAAGAACAACCTAAGAGTAATAAATTCGCGAAAGCATGTGTGGGAGTATAATTTAAATTCTGAACCGACCAAAACCGCAGAAACAAAAAACTACCCCAGGGATTAATTTTAACCGTGTTATATGTATAAGGGAGGCAATTTGAATGCGGATAATCAAGAAAATTCATGTTACCAGACAGAATTGGCAACCTCAAGCTATGGTCGTCTTGGTCTGAATCAAGAGTACGGTTCTAGTTGAAAATTATTGCCCGGACAGAAATAGCTATGTCCATGAAATGACCGAAATGGATGCATTCAAACTCTCCTGTGAACTCTGATGGAGACGTGTTGTTTTTGAATACATTGAGAAATCTTCCTTTAAACTGTGGGTCATAGAGAAGGGAAAAACTTTATTTGGCGCATTATAAACATCAGCACCTGTAGAAATAACGCGGCTTGCCTTCTCCAAATACAAACAGGCTCTGAATCGGGCCTGATTTCAAACGGGCAATCGATTCCACCGCTCAGTAAACATTTTGATAAAAAAAAAAAACTGAATATAGTTTTTAATCCGTTTGAGAATTTCTTTCCAAATTACCAATTCACGTACCTGTATTCACACTGTACTAAACAACCTTGCGTAGTTGGCCGGGATCAGATGTTGAATGGCTAAATGGAGGTGGCTTCACTTTGTAGGAGAGATATCACAGTTGTAACTAGGTAGGAACAAATGTCCAAATTTCCCGATTTATCCCTTTAACGGCGAGTTCATAGTCAATATGCACAAAGAATTACAATGAATTGAAAAATTCGCCTAAATCTAAACTTTCGCACTGAAACATGTTGACTTTATGTACACAGAAATTTATTTCAGCTTTCAGTCTTCATCTGGGAGTTGACCACGTAGTCTCGACAATATCTTTAATTATCATCCACAACTCAACTTTATTTTACTTTGAGTCAAAACACCCAAATTACCGACTCTTTCTGACTCCGGCGGTTACTTTTTATTAAACTCGAAATTGTAGCGGTATTTGCTTCGGGTCCTCAGAGTAAATAATTTTGACAATTTCTATATTTATCGATCGAGTGCAAGAAGTGTAATTGTCATTTATTGGATTAAGAAACACGGGGTCAAGCACCTGCAAGGCATTTGAAACTGAAATAAAGTCAAAGCTAAGTATAAAATGTTTCTGATTTTATATTTATTTCATGGTCTAATTTACGTTCAGGCACATAACATATTTGTTTTCGTTGAAAATTATCGTAATATGCTTCGGTTAAAATCTACATATAAGATCAAAATAAACGTCTTTTTACCTGAAATGTTGTGTATTTTCGTTCTTGTAGCTGAAAACGGCGAATTTTAGCGATTTGAAGAGTTCTGCGTGCGACGTTTACCTCAGCGTATAGTAGAGAAACAAGGGTGGAAAGCTCGATTTCGGACCGACCCATCGCCGAGCCGATTTTCATCGACAAATTCCCATCGCTCGGCATCCAAACCGCGCGATGGGAAAGCTGAACGCCAGAGGTTTCTTCTCGTACCATTATATTTGAAATCCGTCCAAAACTCGAAGCGCTAGACCTCAAATAACATCAAGAAATCTTGCAATCGAAGATCAGAGGAACCGTAGGTGAAGTGTAACAGTCACGCCGCTTCCTCCTTTCCAATTGGATGATAACAAACAATACCCTTTTCATAAGCTCGTCCCGCGGGAGGGGAAGTAGGGGCAAATAAACAGCAGCGATCTTTCTACTAGCCAGCCTGGAGTGAGACGAATTGCGCGTGACGGAGGCCCGGCTTGACGCCAAGCTCTTTGTTCGTGTAAGCCAATGAGAAAGAGGTACATTGCGCGCTTTCAAGGTAAACGTGGCACGCAAAACTCTTCACTCTTCGGCCGTCTCTTCCCTTTACCCCTCGGGGTAAAGGGAAGAAATTGCTGAATTTCATACTATTCAAATCGCTAAAATTCGCCGTTTTCAGCTACAAGAACGAAAATACACAACATTTCGGGTAAACAGACGTTTATATTGATCTTATATGTAGACATTAACCGAAGCATATTACGATAATATGAACCTTCTCGCTTTCCCCATACATTTCAACTGAATTCAAAATACCCAACGGTCACACAGTTTGTGTGGGTACCCTGTGGTTACATTACTGGACACATACAACCCTCATTTCTGGGGTGTCGTCGCAAACGCTATTTACTCGTATTCGCATGACATATTTATAAATATAACGTTATTGAAACACAGACGAAGTTGAGGATAAGGTAACTGAAAAATAAAATATTACAAACAGAGATAATTAAAGGTGATATAACTAAAGGGCAAAGTACACAGAAAAAGAAAACCGAAAAAGCAGCCAAATACTTACAAGACGAATGCGACGACAACTAGGAAAAGGCGCTAAACAAAACACTTTTTATAAAATAACTAAGATAGTACGCGGGCTCGGATTGGCCGAGAGGCGTGTTTGTATGAGAGTATGTAAACATGGTTGTGACTCAACTTGTTTGGCTTTCCGCGCACTAATCACGTAAGCACGAATTTGAAAAAGGTTTTGAGTTGAAAAACTCGACAAGTTTACTTTATTTAACCATTTCCTCGTCGGTTGAAACTTGGAGAATCTTTAGAAACATGCTGTGTCAATTTTTTTTCGCTTGAGCTAACATTTTAAGCGAGAAAAACCCGTATTTTGGAAAGCATCTTTTTGCAAAACAAAGACTGATTACGCGTACAAGCTTCGTGTACAAGACTTCGCGACTGGTAAGAATTTCTCCGGCTTTTAATCAATGTTCTAAACAACAGCGTTTTGGTTTTTTTCTCGGGAAAGTTGTTTTATAAAAGCAATAGAACACTTTTTTCCTGTGTTTGCATAGCCTGATATAAACACTCGAGGGGTTGGGAGAATTCGAGACAGTTATGCAAACCCGAGACGAAGTCGAGGGTTTGCATAACTGTCTCGAATTCTCCCAACCCCCCTCGTGTTTATATCAGGCTATGCAAACACGGAAAACGTTTTCTATTGCTTAAATAATTACTACATCTGGAGAGCAAACCGAAGAAAAACAACTGCACTGGCAAGTTGACGAGTTTACATCTAAAATCGTAAAATCGTAAACGGTTTGAACCCAGGAGTCATATCATATATAATTAAGTGGAGTACGATCGTCCGGGTGAGTGTAGTCCTGAGAAGGACTGTTTCTGGTGACATTGACTGACGTTTCGACAACCTGAGCGGAAGTCATCATCCGAGTCAAGTTATTTGTGTAACGTCAGTAGATGGTATAACACTATGCAAAAGCTGTCGAATACGAAAACAACCTAAGTTAAACAAAAGGATAGACAAAACAAGACGTAGAAGAAAACAATGGAGACTGAAAACAAAACCCATGCGAAACAACGAACAGCCCAAACTAAAAAAGTAAAGACAATGAGCCATTTTTTCGCCCCTACATGGGGCATAAGCGGAATGAAACAAATCAAAGGCTCCTGTGAGCCAGCTCATGGATGAGAAACATAACAACACTTTGAGTTTACAACAACTTTATTATCTAACAAATTATGGGCAAGAAACCAGTACATTCATTTGTGCTTCGTGGGTGCATATCTTTTAAACCATTTAGAGTGGTATCTCTAAAGATCCACAGGTGCCGTATAATGTAAATTACATCCGACCATGCAAATACCGTAAATGCTCCTCTGTAAAGGAAGATATTCAATCCATCTATTTATGCTTTGTGCTACAGTTAACTTTACTTTCCAAACATTATTTTAGTCCGAACAGAGTAGCTGCTCGTCAGACCAAAACTTGATCTTCGCCTTACATCATCGCAGAGAAAATGCTTGTGTTTCTGTCAAATGTTGAATATGTTTTCACAAATAAGTATTATAATGATCGTTTAAGCCAAAGGATATAGACTTTCTGAACAAGATCAGTATTTTGGCTTCGAAGGCCATTTATTTGCAATCGATCATACACCGTAAACAGAACCCGCCCGAAGCGCCGTCAAAAACATTTCATTATGTTCCTTATCTTATATGTTGCTCCTAAATCAAATGCGTCACTTGCCCGAATACGGTTTTTTGGCCAGAAAGTCTTTCTTCCATTTTTTTTTCGCCGATTCATTCCGTGTTCCATTCCTCCTTCGTGTGACGAGAAGACTCCACTCCATTTTCGCTGCTCTGAAGATTTCGAAGACCAATTCTCGCAGCTTGTGTTCTTTATCTTATCAACTTTCCATTTTCCAACTCAAAAAGGGTCTACTTTGTTTAAGGAGCGAACGAAAAACAATACTACCTACTACCGAATTAAACACGTAAACAATATCTGCAGAGCAAAAATCTACGTCTTTACACTACCCCCAGAAATTTGCAAACGTTGCGCCAAGAAGACTATGGAGACAAGAGCAATACTTACCAGGGGAGGGACAAGAGAGAGGGAGAGAGAGTTTAAAGAATAAATCAATCAGAATGGAGTGAGTCAGTGAGCAAGCTCTCCGGAGCAGTCAAGCAGGGCGGGAAAAGGGAAGTTTGCATTACGTCTCTGTAATTTGAATATCCGCCTCCAATTCCCCTGTGGCTCCCCGTCGACTGAGCTGTCAGATTTTCGCCAATCAGCGCGAAGTGGAAACGAACGCGAAATGTAAACAAACATTGAAAAACACGTGACGTCAATACTAATGCCATCTCCGCCAATCAGCATTTTGCATCAAAAAATTCGATGTAGATATTCAAGTTGCAAGCTCTCCCTTTCCAGCCCCACCAGACTACCCCGGAGGGCTTGCTCGCAGGCTAATCGCGATAAGAGTGGTGCGTTTGTAAAGGAACCAACCAGGCGACAAGGCAACTCAAGTAACACCTTGAATCTTGTCTTATCAAATCCCAGACATTATTTGCAATGTCAGTGTAGAACCAGGAATCAGCGATCATGACATAGTGTTGTTTACACTGAAGTCATCCTGCCACAAAAAACGGCATTTGATGCGCAAAGTTTACACTTTTTTTTGCGGATCGTGAAAAAAACTGCAAAAGTTTCGTGCCACACGGTACATGAACCTATAATAATTTATTTAACAACAGTGGTTAAATATTAAGTACAATTATCCAGTGTCACGTCATATAAATGAAAATGAGATGTAAAGACCTTATCTGTAAAACTATATGTACATGAATTAATGACTTTTAAACAACAGTGGTTAAATCGATAAAAACATGTCATATGGGACAAACAAACATTGATAACGTTCACACTAATATACTTTTCGTGTTTGTGTTCATAAATACTTACATATTCAATACTTAATATATAAACAAGGCTTAGAAGTGGGAAACGGATTCTAAAATATTTTGTGTTCAAAAAGAAATAAAGCTAAAGCCATACTCTCTATCAGTAAGTTGTTAACGTGAATCCACAATTTTCCTCATTTGGCTCAATGCCAAATGTAAGGACACCTTCTGTGACAGTTGCCCAAGCCATTCGCTTTGTAGTGAAACCCTTCCCAACATGTCCATGTTTATTGATTGCAATGACTCCCCCTTGGCCACCTACTCTATCCAACATGTACTTCAGTGCTTTGTTACATGCAGCTTCAGGCAGATGGCCACTCTCCATGTTGTACACCGCATCTCTAGCCAGGAGTACTTTCATGATTGATTCGCCATGTCCTGTTGTTGAAACTGCACCCTCTTTGTTTGCATAGCCACCACAGCCGACCAATGGGCTGTCACCAACTCGTCCAGACATCTTCATTGAGATTCCTCCTAAAGTTCATACATTGTGTAGGATTAGCTTATGTTATGCACCAACTGGCATTATTACCCAACAGGGGTGGATGGGGGGATTGGGAAGGCAGAGCAAAGGGTAGGAATCTGATATTTTAAAGGAAGTTTTTATTTGCTATCTGAAAATTCTCTACCTTAAGTCAGTCCCACAGGATCTAAAGAGTCTTCTATTTTACCAGTATTTTCACTGAAAACTAACCCGTGGATGTTGCACAAGCCAATCTCCCTGAGAAGTCCATGGCTACTGCTCCAACTGTGTCATGGCCTAAATTAACAGATCTTTTTTTCGTGTTAAAACCATTCAGCACGGCATTGTCAAAATTCTTGATACCTTCAAGCTGGACCCGTGATTCCTCACTAATGAGCTCAAGAGGATCAATCAGAACTGGAAAACCTATGTTCTTGGCATATTTAGTGGCCCCATGGCTAACAAGCAAAGAGTGAGGAGTCTCTTGCATCACATGGCGAGCCAGAGACACTGGATTAGCTATTCCTGTTACTGATGCTACTGCACCTGGGAGAAGAAAAAAAGATAACAGCATCAGTTGTGCAACCTTAACATTTTAACAAACTAGTTCATGGGATAGTGGAGTCTAAAATATACAGCCAAATAGTGTCATTTAGTAGCCAGGCATTGGTCATATCTCATTGAGCTTGTATCAGGGACAATATTGTTTCAGTCCATTATTGGGATCAACTAAACTCAAAACTGGTTAACCTTCTCTTCATCACTACTACCTCCAAAAACCTCTTCCATTACAAGTAGCCCAGTGGCTAGTGGTTCTACAACTTTATTAACCCAAACCAAATTTCTACTAGTCCTGGGCCAGTCACTGGACTATGGTGGCCCATCGCTACCGTAGGAAAAATTCATCAACTTTCGTTTTTGACAATGAAAGGTAAAACATTTTTCAAGTTAAACCTCTCTTTTAAGCCACCACTGCAATAATGCAAATACATGCTTCCTCTCATTTTGCTTTGATGCACTCTTCCAAAGAACACAACTTACATGAAGAATAAAACTATTACTGAAAATTTTGTTTCAAGACATTAAATTTCCCCTGGATTATCTTGCTTTCAGTGGCTTTTCAACAATTTGATACATTTCATCACAGTTTACAAGAAAGCTCACTTCATAAAATAACAATGTCCTAGGCATCTGTTTCAAGTGCAGTAATACCAGTCACTCAGTCACTCAATGAGTTACCAAATTGTCGTATAACTTGTTCTTATAACTATTAATGTAGCTTCTGACTTTATCTGCATGATATTTGTATTAGAGCAATTTTATGATAGTTTTCAATATTATTATTGAGCACTGAAAGCACTTCTATGTTGCTTTGGGTTTGCTTTACTTCACTCTGAGATTGCTTAAAAAAAACCTTTTGCCACTTTCTCAACTAATGAAAAGTAAATTTAAACCAAACATGACTGTCCAGCTTGCACTCTTCTTACCACACTTGGCACCAGCTGTTTTGAATTCTGAATGGTTCTTTGCAGTTGTGAATACCATGAATTGTCTACAGTGTAAGTACTGATATTTCAGGCTTTTGGGACCTTGAATTAAATTCGATGATACCACTACATATCAAGTAGGCAGAACTAAGACAGATAAACAGTTTATCTGCTAATCTTCACCTCACTGACTGGTTCTGTCTCAGAGCTCCAGAATTTCTTTACCTGATTCCAAAGAGTGTCCATCCATGATCATTGCGTCAACTTCAACTGTCAATTCCTCAGTGAGAACTGAGCCATGACCAGCATCAAAAGTCGTGTCATCTTCAAGAATACGGACAGCAGCTTCAACTGCATCAACGGCAGTTCCACCCTACAAAAACAAACAAATTTCAATCACAAAAAACACACTCCTTACTGTGATAATTCAGGGGTTTCAACAAAACTTGAAGTAGGCAGCTGGTTAGGGAAGAGTAACTGACTTTAATTTAAATTATCTCAAAGAATCTTCCTTTAATTACTTAAATTTAGGGGAAAAAGTAGTCAACTTTTCTAAGCGAAGTCGCCGACACTTTTCATCAGCCATCGGTGCTTATAGAAAGCACTCATAATTAATCTTTTTAAGGATAACTTGTTATCCTTAAAGTATTATTATTTTTATGACTCTTGTGGCGACTCACCGGATTACTTCACAAGAGGACAAAGAAATTCTCATCTTGCTTTCATAAAATAATCTGCAAGAGAAAATGTTTGCACATTCCATCCTCTCTAGCCATCACACCGGCGATACCTTTCACTTCCTCAAATGAATACTGGGAATAATAATAATTATTATAATAATAATAACAATAATCTCCTTCCCATAGCTTTGAGATGCAACACCTTCCAAAAAGATAGGTGCTGTTCCCAACAAGGCTAACATCTGGGCACTTTCAATTTATCATCATCCTCATCATAAAACCACTGAACCAATTGACAAAGAGCATTGTGATAAAACTAGCTCTGCATTTCCATTACGCTCCAGGTAAGTATTTTAAAGTAGGGTGTACACAAGGAATTCCAACTACTCAAATTCCCATTGTTCCTATCAAACTACATGAATTATAAACTTCCTACTAATTTCTTATATCTGGAACTCTGTTTCAGTGGTCTTTGATGTCCTTTCTGTATTGTCATCAAATTACAGTCTTTCCTGTAAAACCGTGGACACCAGACAGCTGTCCATGGTTGCTAATGCTCAGGCTCAAAATTTGTTTGGTAGATTTACGGGGTAATGCCCGCTACCACGTGGCCATAGTGCCCAATGAGTGGCTTTCAGCTTACCTAGACACATTAATTTGTGAGGTGTTCTTGTCACTCCAAGCCACATCCCACAAACCTTACACTTTCATTACAGGTATTTTGGCCGAGTTTCTGTAAGTTGTTGGTTTACATGCGTTTTTATTATTTTCACGGTGTATCACTGACAATGGTGTAGTCTAGATAGCATATAATTTATTATAACATATTTGCCATTATTCACCTCTACTAAGCGTTCGTAACCCTTCTTGGCAGCTTTCTTGACCCCATTCACTGACGGTTCTTTCAAAACGTCGGGTATGGCCCAAGCGCCTCCATGAACAATAATGCACGGTTTAAATTTCGAACAAGTGTCCATAACCATTAAAACTTCTATCCCCAGCGAGAAAAAAATCCAGATTCCTCAGCATAAAACGTGCATTCTTCTTACTAATACCCACACTTTTAGAATAAAGAAATTTCCCGAAGACGAACAAGAAATCGACCAGGCGTTCTGTTTTCGTCCCAGTCTTACTGTGAATGTAGGTCCGTTATGCGAGCAAAGCGAGTGACCGATGTGTCGCGTGTCTATCTTCGTATTTCCTCTCTGTGAGGGGACCCAGGAAAATAAAGTGACAGTTGTTAGGCAGGAGCGGGTCCAGGGAAGGTGAAATGGGTAAATTTTCACCCCCTCCCCCTTTTTCTGAGCCCCCTTCTTTCTTTTTTTTCTTATCCCTCAACCAGACTTTGGTTCTATTAACAAGCGAGCGTAAATTAAAGTGCTAAGAGAAACCCATGAAAAACCCGCTAGCAAAGGGCACCAGGGAACCACACGAGGTAAAGAAAAAATTCTTATGACCTCGGGGGGAATCGAACCCACGACCTCCGGATTAGATCTACCTTTGCTCTGCCGACTAAGCTACGAGGTCGGACAGAGAAAGTCGGGGACGATTAAGGTGGTGAATCGCGGCGAAGAGAAAGCGAGGGTGCATATATATATATATATATGGGTCATATATATGTTGTGCCGCGTAGCACTATAAACACACACAAGCGGTGGAACAGAGAATTAACTCTGAAACTCTGAATGATTACATTATTACAGAAATTCACCCCCCATTTCAAAAGCCTGTTAGGGACACACGTTTCCAGAGCCCAGCGTGTAAATCTAATTTAGAAAAGGGGTATATGGGTTGGAGCGGCTAAATGGTTGGAATTAGGAAGTAGGTCCTAACAAACGGCTTTACCTGGAAGAATTTAACGATTTCAACAATCTCATCTTGCGTTGTCAAAAAACATTAAGTAAAAGATCCAGGTAGAGAACGGCGAGGTGAAGATGCAGACTGGGACCGATGTTAGAAAAGTGACTGCTCAATCTATTGGTGATTTCAACGGGGTCGAAGATTTCGTACTTCTTGCTGTTTAGACTCTCCATGCACTGAAGCGTTGCGCTATCCGCAAGGAACGATTTAACTTGTTCTTACAACTTTTATAAGTTGATAGTAGAGTCGTTGACGGATTTTTCGATAGCCAAGGTTTGTTTTACGGGTTTGCTTGTTTGTTAGTTTCCTGCGGGTAAACACGTATTCTCTTTCGATATGCTCCACACTATGGGATAATTATGCGTACTTCCTACAATCATGGACAAAATTGTTGGCACATTTGAGCAAAACAAACGCTTTCTATCAGCGTCCATCCGTTATAGAAGAAAAGTCTTTTCTGTTGATAATCAAATCCCGTCTCTCCCCCTTTTCAATGTTGAAATACGCTCTGTGAGAGTACAATTAAGAAAGCTATTGAAGACGTTTTGTGGGTCATAAAATAAACCATGGAGAATTTAAAAGACCAATTTAATTCTTCCAGCGTTTCAAGGAATTTCCGAACAGTTCACAGACATGGATCACTAACCCAGATACATTTGCAATAAACAAGTTCTCAATTCTTTCTTTATTTATATTTTCGTTAATTTTGTGGATCATTGAAATAATTGATAAAATAATATACTATTGAAATACAAGTTAATATTATACTTGAGAAAATGCAACTGCTTTTGGTGTCAATTTCAAAATTAAATAACAATGTAAAAACACCCGCCCTATAAAATGTACATATATGTAGAAAATGCAACGTTGCCAGCATTGAATCGACCTTCTTAAAACAAAGCTTCTTAAAAAGGAACTTCTTGAACCTCATCCCGCTCTAATCCAAACTTAATAACGCCACCTCTAACAGAGGCCCAAGTCAAATGCTCTGAGGAAAAAGCCCACCCAAACTCTCCATCACTTGAAACTGCAATCACACCCGCAACACCTTGACCGTCCGATACCATTTTATTGATAGACTTTGCACAAGCATGCATGGGCTTCAAGCCGTCCTCCATGTTTCGAACAACATTCCAAGCCAAGACTGATTTCATGATGGACTCTCCATGCCCTGTCGTAGAGGCAGCCCCAGTTGTATTTGCATATCCTCCACAACCAACTAAGGGGGTATCGCCAACTCTACCTAGCATCTTCCCGGGTAGTCCGCCTGAAATAAAACATCCATTTTTATCAGCATTTCTACACAAATTATAAATGAAGAACAGGTGTGTTTCTGTTATGCCCCGGAATTTAAAAGTGCTTTCAGACTTGACACCGCCTGACACCTCACTGAACATTTTAAGGGAAGAATTCTGAGAAGTCGATTTACTGTACATGTATGCAAGTCACTCCAAATATTAGACAAAGTTAAAAATATTAATTCAATGCATGTATATTGGGTCAGTAAAGTAGCTATACACACTACAGTACTGGCATGCTCTTTGTGAACAATATTGTCTAGTTACCAAGAAAATCCCTTGAAGTGAACAAGCTGAAAGCAGTTAAGAGAGAGACTCTTCAGTTTGTCTGCAAACCTTGCAGTGTTGTTGATGGTTTGCTCTTTTAATTATCCAGAAAGGGCTCAGTTGGTTATCGCAACCTAGTAACTCAAAACTGATTGAATTTCTCTTCATCAACACTATCTCCAGAGCATCTTCTACAACAAGTACACCTGTACCCCGGTGGCCAGTGGTTCTCCAATTTTACTGACCCAAACCAAATTTCATCTAGTCTTTGGCTAGTGGACTATCACCAAGGTTGAGTGCTGTGTTAGTGTAGTATGTAAAAGTACCTGTTGATGTGGCACTTGCAAGTCTTCCATTTGAATCCATGGCCACTGCCCCTACTGTGTCAAACCCTTCCCCATTGGCCACAAACATCTCAGCCGTTCCGAGGTATTTCGTCACTTCCATAGAGCGGTCATGAGATTCCTTTGTGGCAAGTTCCAAAGGGTTATCAAGCACAGGGAATCCTATCTTCTTGGCAAACTTTAAGGCACCTTCTCCTGCTAGCAAGCAGTGAGGGGTGTCTTCCATAACATGTCGTGCTAGAGACACTGGATTCGAAATGGCTTCTACACAGGCTACTGAGCCTGAAATCAATAGAAAAAAACAAAAAAGTAATGATTGAAGGGTGCAGTTCCTCTAAACGTTTCAAAACATAGTTCCTTAACGGTATTTATTTTTAGACCTAAAGGTTTGAATTTGTGAAATTAGCTTATGTCTTTTACTAGAAGCTCAACAAACAGCAACAAAAAAGGATCTGCAGCATGGTTGAGAAAAAGAAATTAATTGATTCCATCATTTCAGTGGGTTCAGTTTTAGGGTCATGTAGTATGGTAAGCCTTCAAATAACAAGATACCTAAAAGTGCATGTCTTGACACAATCAACAGTCTGCATGCCACACTACAGTGAAGTAATATTTCAAAGGAATTTGAATTCTACATGCAAATCTAAATAACCAGTTCAATTCTGGGTGTTAAGGAGGAAGTTAGTAAAGAAACAAGAACTAAAGAATAATTAGGAGCACTCACATGTTGACATTAAATTGACAGGCTGTAGGCTGAAAGGCCTTAACTATCAAACCATTATGGTCTGGAAATCCTTAGGATGTGCTTAAAAACACTGAAGTACAGTAACTACTTTGAAAAAGACTTAAAACCATAAACAGTCAAAAGAAGAATGATATTAAGACTTACAGTGCAACTACTCCGACCAATTTTACAAATTGGCCAACAGTGTTCGAGTGATGAAACAATTAGAAGAGCCGCAATTTCAATTTTGTTGTGCTTCGATAGTGGGTAAATTTGTCATACATAATTAGTTTTGTGAAAATTCATTGTTCTGATGCGAGATTCTCGTTGGCTAATTTACAGGAAATTTTCCTGGGTGGCCTTAGTTGAAGTAGTCACACTGTAATTTTATTCAAGATTGTATTCATAAATTTCAATTAATAAATAATGTTAACACCTTTCCTTTAATTAATTGTTAAAATTTATTTCTTTTTTTATTTATTAATAATCAATTTGCCAACAAAGGCAGGTGACAACACAATAGAACAATAAGTCCCCTACATTATGTAAGAATATTGTTTTAAATAACAGTGCCATGCTCTCAAGATTGTCATGAGAATACAATAACTTCAGTAGTTTCAGCTTCTCACCAGTTGCTAAATTATGTCCATCCATGATAAAACCATCTAGTTCAGCAGTGTTATCCTCTGTGAGTGCACAGCCATGTCCTGCATTAAAAATTGGATTATCCTCCATGTACCTGACAGCTGCTTCAACTGCATCCACTGCACTTCTGCCCTGAAAAAAGGTAGTCAAACCTTCTGTAAATTAAAGGACACCCACAGGACCAAGCATGGTGTCAGCTTACTGCAATCATTAAAGTGTCCATAACAGAATTTTTTTTTATTTTTCTCATATGCATCTAACCATCACCCAGTGAACTTCTGTGAAAAGTTTTTCGATCAGAACAAAACATGAATTTTTAATGATTTTTTAAGAACTTCAAAATCCCATTTTTATGCGGTCGACCCGCCCCGCTGATAGACAGCCAGTGGGCTCATGATAGGCACAAGTGACAATGTCTGTGACGTAGATTCAGGAATCTCAGGAACCATGAAAACACATCTTGCTCAAGCTTTAGTATTTAAGAGTAGGGTTAAATCATGAGATGATATCTTTTCGGCATCTTTCTGGCATTTTTGACGAGCGGGTAGGAAGAATGTGACTTATTTTCTAGTGAGATGAGAGCAAGACTAAAGTCACGTGTTGCTGAACATACGTCATAACTCCTGCCGTACCGAGAGGAGACTAAAGTGATTGGTGGACCAAAATGGTGGCAAATTTGAAAGTTTGTAAAAAATTATCAAAATTTTTTTCGTAAAGTGAATAATACATGGTTCAACATTTGTTGAGCAACAAATGTTGCAGTAACTTGTTGAACGGAATAGAGCCAAGCTCTATTTTTGTTCAACAACTTTCAACATGTTGTGAGGTGAAAATTACCCTTGCTGGTTTTCACCCTTGCCTAGCCATTTTTTCTGTA
>OX419345.1:3208574-3276074 GCA_948470475.1 Galaxea fascicularis | reverse complement strand
ACTCGAACGCCGTGATGGTTCTGTTTTTAGGGTCCAATACTCACTACCGCACAGATGGGTTTACCAGAAGGTCGGTCATCTTTATGTGTCGCGCACGTGCCTCAAGTAACCTTTCGCGCACCACTGCACGGAAGGTCGGTCACTATTTTCAAAGTTCACCTTTCGTTCATTCTGATTTTTTTCTGCAAGAGATGTTTTGATGAATCATGTCGGAGGTTTCTCTTACCACATCTCGAATCCTGAGGCTGAGATTAACGCAAATTTTAAGAACATGCTTAGAACATACCCAGCCTGATGGTCAGTTAAGAATGTCCTTATTTTGCTCATGTAGTTTTTTTAAATGAGTAATATGTTATGTACACACGAACTTTTGTTGCGTTTTCACTGCAAAGAGGGTCTGCAAAATCTGGCCTGACTTTATCGTATTGCGTTGTGAACCTCAATGTTCAATGTTTTTTTATAAACGGCTAAATTTACCAGCTCAAACCAGCAGTTGGTTGGTGCGACATCGTGTGTCTATCATATAACTTAAGAACACCTTTAAAATCTTTTTAGGCTCAAATCGCGGAAAAAAAGAATGTCGAGCCTCAGCTCCAAAATTAGACGTTCTTATAAAAAACGTTCTTATGAAAAGAGTGTTTTCCTTATGTTCTCTGTTCCCTGCAACGAGATCTATACCCGACCGTTTAATTTCACCGATATAACTCCACATTAAATCTGCGCTAGGAATTTTAAATCTCAGTAACGATGGTCGTGAATGTCTTGTTCAGTCAACCTATGCTGAATGATGCCTTTGCAATGGTGACCATTGAATGTAGTAACGGAGCCTCTATCATCTACAAAGGCAGTCATCGTATTAGAAAGTTTTTGGAATCTTGGCTCACCATGACCGTCCCCAATGGGACGTCTCTTGCAACGCCACAGGACAATACAACAAAGTTATTTCCATCATTCGATTCTTTTGCAATCTTTTCACTACAGTATGAGAATTCTAAGCTGCTCTTACATCATTTCACCCGTTGAAGACTGTAGTTTAGGCGGTCGACGAAAGTTTGTGTTTCTTAAAATAATTTAACCAGAGCCAGGAGCTCTATGTGATGGGCTCCTGCCAGTTAAAGCCTATGATCCCGGACTTTCGTTGATCCGGTCCTGGTTTTGTCAGTCCGATCCGATCCGTTCCTGGTATATTCATGACGAGTAAGGAAAAGATCAGTTTCATCCTTACGTCGTTAAGTAAAGCTGTTATGGTGCTGCAAACATAACGAAATATTAAAAAAACACCTTTTTTTTTTTTCGAATTCAAAACCAGAGCCTGCAGTCATTGAATTCGGCGTTACGGTGCGAAAGCTGTTTTCTGTCATGTAACATCAATTGCAGTGTCATGCACTGGGGAAGGCACAGTTTCGTGTGAAAGTGGCACCTGAAACATTAACTGAATTTGGTACTTCCTTAGTTAATATCGCAGTTTTAGGACGATGATAATTGTACCTAATGCTTGCGGTTTGATAACATCAAGTTGCTGACCTGAAAAAGTGAGGAGTGGGATTCTTGATTCGTGCAGAAAGCTGTTTCATGTTTGCGTATGTTCATATCCTCCATGTTACGTTGTCTACCTTTGCTTCATTTGATATTTGTGCCTCCTGTTGCGAGGACTGCAGTAAACTGACGACGCAGTGAAAGGAACTGTTTTAAGACAAAGTGATTCCATGGCGTCAGGTAACAACTGAAACCTACTGTATGCCATGAAAACTTTACACATGTATGTTCAGACATGCATGCTGTTTATTTCCAAATTAAAATTTAGGGAGGTTTTGTAACTTAGTCTTGCAGGCTTAAAAATGCATCTAGTTCTTGATCTTTAATTTCAGTTTATCTTAATCACCTATAGTGTTGCTTCAAATTAAAAATTTGATACCATATTTTCTTGTGTTTTCAACACTAAAATAACATAATAATTAAATTATGGTATAAGCCGATAAGTGAAAAAGTCATGTTTTAAGTCAAGCTGATTGCCACCCTTAAGTACCAGGGAAGGAAACTATTCAGTCAATTGAACTGATGTAATGCCTGGTATTTTAGTACATGCACATTGCAAGAAATAATATCCTGTACAAAAGTGGATACAGGAAGCATTAAAGGTGCGAGACAAGTTGCAAGACAATGATTTTGGCTGTTGCAAGGTATGTTACACTGTGAAATGTGTTTCGTGCAACTTGTCTCACAACGCCATTGCAAGACAAGTTGCATGAAACATTGTACAGTGTAACAGCGCCTTAAGTAAAAAAGAATCACAGATCTAGAGCTTGCCTTATGTGCCAGGGAAGAACTTGTCCACCACACTGACTTACGTCTCTCTATATACTGTTACTTACACTCATATTAATACATGTGTTGTAGGTAAAAATTAAATTCAGGTAAACAAAATTACCTGTACTTGCACATTAATCAGACCTTCTGTGTGGTATAGCAATCTCATGATGATCTACCAGATGTTACAAGTAACCTTAAGCTAAACATAACTTGCAACACACGCAATCATATCAAGGACAACAATGTGAAAATCTCTGTAAAGGAGTTGAGACAGTTTTGGTTTAGAGCTTTACTTGTAAGGTGCAGATAAAGAGGGCACATTAGTTTGTAACAACAACAACAACAACTTTAATGATCCCTTATACTTAAGAAAATTTGAGTTTACGTGAAACAAAAATTAAAGCTAAAATGGGTGTTGGCTTCCTAAAATAACTAGAAATTGTAACTAGAAATAACTAGAACTGTAAAAATTGCGATCACAACTGCGACGATCATTCTTCATTTGATTTCATATCCGCAGTTCACGATGATTTCTTTCATATGCATCATTCACTTACATATCTTTCACGGGAACATACAAACCCAAAATTGACCTACTCCCAACATCAGTGGCTTCATAGCTCAGTTGGTAGAGCATCGCACCGGAATCGGGAGGTCACGGGTGCAAGCCCCGTTGAAGTCCTGAATTTTTTTTAGGCTTCTTTATGCAATTGCAAAAATTGCAATCACAACTGCGATGATCATTCTTCATTTGATGTGGTTTTTAAAATCTGTAATGTTCACATTTTCACCACAGATGGTGCTCCAGGCTCAGGTAAAAAGAAGAAGCACAGGAGGGCAAAATCAAACTTGGAGTCCCAGGTTTGTTGTTATAATGTTAATATCCTTTGTTGTTTATTTCACCAGGAAATGTGTAAATTAAGTGAAATAACTGTATCGTTTATATGTATTTTGATTTATAAGCACAACCCGCCTTGACTAGGTTAAGCTACCTG
Source organism: Galaxea fascicularis (assembly GCA_948470475.1). NCBI lineage: Eukaryota > Metazoa > Cnidaria > Anthozoa > Scleractinia > Euphylliidae > Galaxea > Galaxea fascicularis. Next base: position 3,272,769 of record OX419345.1, on the reverse strand, counting down.
TGGGTTGTGCAGTTGTTAACTATTAAATTATTTAAAAAAAATAAAATTATTATTGTTGTTGCTGTTGTTACTTTATATATAATAGATTATATTGTATTTAGTATTTAGTATTTAGTTTTCCTTCTCTTTTTCCACACACTTTTGAAGGCTGGTGTCTCTGGATCAACTGATCAGTGTAAGTGTATAGTAATATTGTAAATTTTTCTTAAATGCGATGCTGTAAATTTGGATTATGCAGGTCATGATTTTAAATCCCACAATTCTCTTGACAGCAGGATGAAATGCAGCGTACCCGTGTTTTGGATTAAGCTTGTTTTTGGTTTCAATGTTGAATTTCCGTTGTTAATTAAGAATTACATGGTTTGCAAATAAGGAAGTGCAAGCAGTTAACTGTGATCTGATCCAGTGTTTGTATAGCTGTAGATCCCATTAACATCAAGGTGCATGATATTATGTTCTTGGTCAAAGTTCATGACATGTAGGAAGGACAAGTAACAGTGGTTTGGAAGAATCCCTGAGTTTCCAAGAAATCAAATTGTAATATAAAGCTGGGGTCCTTACTATTAACACAGAAAACCTGGAAAAATTTCTGGTTGGAAAATCAAATGGTACATGCTGTTCCATTTGGAACGTTTCAGAAATTATGAGCTATTGGCTAGGTCAGTGCACTTTTTCTGTTGATTTTGAACTTTCAAACAGATACCCTTGCATTTTGTGATTTATCCAGCTTATTTGGACAAGCTGCAGCATTGAATATTTACATCTAAAATTTCCACCCCACTGGATTATGTAAATGGTAAGCACCCCAGGAGTGACTGTTATGTTTTTACACCATTAGGTCAAACAACCAATGCAGTTTATTATAAATATTATTATGCCTTTCTATAAGAAAAAATAATTTTATTCTATTCTTGTGAAATTTTATTTTTATTTTTATTTGCTTTTTGGTTCTCAAATTTGATCAATAATTATGATCACCAGCTGTTATTTCCATCCCTGGTAACCAATTTTTCTAATGACCCTATCTGACAGCACACTATAGGAAGTGGTTGTCACACAGTGCCTTATGTTGCTTATTATACCAATATTGTGTTCATTTTATTTCCTGATCAGTATTATCTAATGAGAGCTCTAGAGTGCTGAAGGCACGCCAACAGACTCAAGCTAGATTTGAGTCATTTCTTCAGGATGCTGTTGCTGATGACAGGTGTGTTTGAGAAAACATTGTAAGTTTCTAATTTAGTAGACACTGAGTGAACATTATACCGGTACCTTGCAGAATCTAATGTCCTCAGATTCATATTTTTTATGAAGTTCGTTAAGATTAGGGTACATTGAATTTTGACTCACCTTTGTTTCTTTGTATATTTGATTTCTTAGTTCACAAGAGACCAGGAAAAAAAAGAAAAAGAAAAGAACTCACACAAGTGATGCAGTGGTAAGACCTTTTGAAAGAAAGATGGCGTTTTATTGTTCACCTGTATTTACATTAATATTGCAGGTATCAGTTATAGTTAAAAGCCTCATAATGGCTTTCCCCAAGCTTTGTGTTTTGATGCTACAGTACGTTATGTTATGCTTTTTATCTGCCTTCTTCCTTGTCCATTCCAGCACATCCTGGTGGAGTTGGCCCATCATGCTGGGGAGATAAATAGATGTGAGCCAGTTTAAACTGCACTAGTTTAGTTTAGACAGAGATGGTTTGATGCTTCTTTGGGTTGAAGATCAATCAATGTAACTTAAAAAGTTACAGGTCACTGCCCAGCATTTTGACACTCTTACCTATTTTCTTCATTAGGGGTGATCTCATGCTGTAACAAGGGTTAGCATTTACATACTTTGGAATCCTGTCTTTTTTATTGTCTTGACACAACATGTTTTAAATTTTCCTCTCCAGCTTGAGACAATCAAATCAGGACGTCCTATTGCTAAAACCTCAACACAATCAGAGGAAAATCTTCTACAAGCAAATCTTTACAGAGAAGGTACTAAGGGCCCGATTACATGGCGAATTTCAGCCCGGGCTGAAATATTAGCTTTTCCTTCCTACTAGCAGCAGCCATCTTGTTTCCTGGAAAACAAAATCACTGCGCATGTCCTAGCTCACTATTCACCCCGGGCTGAAATTCCATTTCGATTACATGAGATTTTTTCAGATTTTCTGGCCCGTTTGCCCGGGCTGAAAATCCTAGCCCGGTTTGAGCAAACCGGGCTAGGATTTTCAGCCTGGGCTGAATTGCGCCCCAGGCTGAATCACTCTCCATGTAACCGACAATTTGATTTTAAGCGGATTTGTTTCAGAAGCTGGGCTGAAATTCGCCATGTAATCAGGCCCTAAGAAGCTTTGTTGTTCAAGATTATTGTTGACCAGGACATTGTTAGTTAGTTGATAGTTAGCCCCATATCCCAACTAAATTTAAAACATATCAATGAGGAAAATATTATTATTTTAATCTTAGTTGCCAGTTCCACAAGAACTTTTTCCTCTCTTACCAGTTAGGGAATCCAGAGAATCTGATGTTTCAGCAGTTAATCATGATTTTGAGTATTTGTCAATTTTGATGTTTAGATGATCCCAGACTAAAGGGAAAAGAAAACAAGCAAAGCTATAAGGAGTTATTGGAAGGTTCCTTAACAGAGCCAGCTGGATTGAGCACTGAAAAGGCAGATCAGCTGAGTACTCCTAAAAGACCAAAGCATAAAAAGACAAGAGCACTGACTAGGTAATAAATGATAATCATATAATTGATGTACATGTACAATTATAGGTTTATGTATTCTTTATTATTTTGTTTAAGCATATTCTAATAATAAATAATAATAATAATTATAACAATAATAATAAATTATTTATATAGGGCTAGTATTCTTAAAGTCCAAAAGTGCTTAAAAAGAGCAAAAAGAAAATGGTAAAGTTATAAAAACAGACACTGAGGAGCTGTTCTTAATGTCAGACGGCAGAGTGTTCCAGAGTGCAGGGCTGCCACAGAAAAAGATTTTGCACCGTATGTCATCAAATTAAATTACAGAATAACAAGCAGATTTTTGGATGATGAACATAGTTAATGAGATGGAATGTACAACTGTAAGGTGTGATTAGATGAATGTAGCTGATGCAATAGCAAAGATGACTAAGGACTTATTAAGTATTCGGAATTAGTGCTTTGATAATCAGCTTTTACTGGCAGCCGGCAAATGACTGCTAAGGTTACTATAGTGAATTAAGGCCATTTCTATTGGGGAAGGAACTTGAGCCTGTTAAGGCTGTGAGAGACCTTGGTGTCACAGTGGACTCTAATTTAACATATAATGAGCATATTGTTTCCACTGTATCCTCATGGGTGTCTCGATTAGTCCAAATTAACTGCATTAAGCATATTTTTGGTAAACATGGTTATAAATGCCCTAGTGTTTAGTATTTGACATCTAATCTCATCAGAAGATCAGCTGTCTTGACAAGGAATACCAGAAACTCTCAACTTTTGAACATACCACTCTTCTGCACTGTTAGTGGTCAAAGGACCTTTCAATATAGAGCAACCTCTCTGTGGAATGAGTTGCAGCCTGTGCTCAAACTTAGCCAATCTGTGACAGAGTTTAAGCGCTTACTCAGGCAAAAGCTTCTTAATGACTGTTTTACTTAATTTTATCAACCTTGTCTTCTTTCATCATTGTCATGTACTTTACAGTTTTAATTTTGCAAGGCTGTTGCCTAACAGGAGCCCAGTAGCCTGGGGCACCCAAAGAGTAGCTCTGGGGGCCTTAATTTTTCACAGCAACTCCTTTCACTTCATATGTTGGGCTCCTAAGTTCTCAGCGTTTACATACCTCCAAGGGCCCCTTTAAAATTTTGTAAGGCAGCCACCTTGGTTTTGTAATGTAAAATTGACTCTGAAAAGCCCTGTGGGGAGGAGCCAATAAAGTATGTATGTATGAATGTAAGGTGTGAGTAGACCATAGATGTACAATGGTGCCAGATTGTTAAAAGCCTTGTAAGTGATGAGTAGAATTTTACATATGATGCGATAATGTATTGGAAGCCAATGAAGAGAATAATTTCTGAAAATGTGGACTTTTTTAGTGAACAAGACACTCCAGATGGCTCACAAGACAAACCACGAAGAAGGAGAAAACCCAAGACTCCAGAACCTGTCACTGATGGAGAAAATGCAAAAGAAAATCCTGGATTTGAGAATGATGCAGCCATGGAAGGAGATAATGTAAGTTCTGATCTTTTTTCTGTCACCCTATTCCCTGCAGACTACAGTTGTGCAATGTACTAGTCTTGTGTTACCCATCCTTTAAGCCGCAGCTACAGAAGTAATTTTTTGCTTGCAATGGTGATGCGATTTTTTCTGGAAATTGTTGTGTTGCCGGCACATTGATGGCTGCATGACTGACAAAATCTGTGATTTTGTTGGGAAAAGTTAACTCATTCATGAATTTCTTGCAATTTTTTTCTGTGAATTTTTAGCTGCTGCCATTGCAGCACTTGCACGAGGGTGGCTACTTGTATGATTTTCACAGCAAGTAATCACTCATGTAGTGATGGCTTTACATTTTCACCTAATTTAAATTTGTCTCTTGTCCACTTTCCCATTGTTTTTGTTCCTCTCTCTATGTCCTCCCTGTTTCATGTCACTCCCTCTCTTTTCCCTATGCCTTAACTCAACAATACCCTGTTCCCTCTTCCTTTTTCTCTCTCTTTAATTCTCAGCCTTTCTTTCTGCCATTTCACTGCATCTGCCCAACCTCTTCAACCCCTGTTTTGTATCCTACCTTCTCGCCCACTCCCATAACTCCACTCTCCCCTTTGACTTGTGATGTTTGACTTTCATACTCTTCTCTCTGTTTCATTCTTTCCTACCCATGACCAATCTCCCCTGGAAGGCTCAGTCCTTCACCCTCTACTGTAAGTATCCTTTGCATTTTCCTCTTCTTTTCTTTCTTTTCTTTTGTATTGTGTGATATATAACACAAAATATGCCCCTCAGACTTAACTCCATACCTTCAAGTGGTGTTCAAATAGTTGCCATTCAAAGAAAGTCTATTAAATGTGTCTATTCATTACTCATGGTACACTCCATGGTCAATGCATCTAACCTTTTGTTTTATGGTCTCCTTAAATTTTCCAGCAGACTCTGATTTTCTTTGAGTATTCCCCTCTTAATTAATGAAATGGTTCATATTTTAGCTTTATTTGTTGCCATGTGATCCTACGGGACTTACATGCATCTGAAAAATAAATGAAATAAAGGAACACGAAAACTAGGAACTTACAAATTGGTAAATATGATTCACAGATGACACAAGCTGCCTTCTGAGGTTTATTAACAAAATGTGTTTCATTTCAAGGACTTGCATGTTTGTTTAATGACTTCTCAATTCAACTCGAAGGGAACAGATTTAGCTGTTAGTTCTTATGAGTAACAAAATCATTCCATCCACAGTCTGGTCAAACCTCATCAGTTACTCCCAAGAAAAAAAGAACAAAAGTTAGGAGAAGACTTCATGGTAATTTCACATATTCTTCTATCTGCTTTGAATTCAAAGAAGAAAATTTTCTCAGGCTGGTCTACCTGAGCCTTTTAGAAATTAAATAGTTTTGTTCTTCCACAGGCGTAATTTTCATAGCATAGTTTTTTCAAGAACTTGACTTAACGAATAGGATGGTTTTTTTTTTAACTTTGCAAATGCCGGTAATTTTAAAGGGAGCCAGTTTAGGATGATTTTCATGTATAGTTTGTAACCCCAAGGCTGTCTCTGATTTTCAACTAAGGTAGGGATTCCAGCTATAGTGTTGTAGCCACTGCAGTGTGTATATAAAAGTACCTGGGGATATTCATTGAAAATTCCTCACCCAGCCTTTAATGTTAACTCTCAAATCCCATGAGAATAATGACAATTAGGGTATAGTGTCATCAGGTATTTAGCCAGACTTTTCCTTGCATTTCTTCTAACGGTGGGTGTTCAATGCCGGACACTCTTCTAGATAAAACCTTGAGTATCGTTATTTACAGACTGAGGCATGTTATTTTTTCATTGTATCGATTGGGTGTAACTTAGGGACCGGTCATTATTTATGTAGAGAGGGGGGTCAAGGCTGTTTTAGATTTGCTAGAGGGGGGGTGGACTAACTTTTTTATGAATAATTAATAGGGGGGTCATTATTTTTTAGGTTTTGCAAGGGGTCTTGTCTGTGCTTTTGCAAATGGCATTGCTTTTACAAAATAAATTAATGTCAAAGATCCAGGTGGTGAAGATGGACAACCCAGTTAGAAGAATATTGTCATAAACTTCATTGCTTTAATATTTCACACTTTAATAAAAGACAAATCCAGATCAGCCTGTTTCAGTGTTTGATTTTGGCTGCATTTAATGTCAAAATTAACAAAATATTTGTGTATTCAATAGCCCATGAGTAATAAAACATGAATAACATAGCACAAAAAATATTACTTCCACCTTGGAAAAAAATATATATCTTCCAGGGTTTAATATTTGGTGTCCAGCATCTGAAAAGGGAGGCCTTGATTGCTAATTTTGTGATGGCAACTTTAGAAGATATATAAATGGAGGGTCATCAATTAAATATTGAATTAAGAGGGGGCTACTTGCCATTTTTAAACCTGAGGAGGGAGGTCCTGGCAAAAATTTTCATCTATCAAAATATTTTCCCTCCTCCCCCCTACATAAATAATGACTGGTTCCTTATTTCACTGAAAGTATAAGTTTGTTCTTTGTCTGGAACCTCAACAAAGATCCAGATACAGAGCAGCCGATAGAAGTTGTAAAGAAACGATCTGATGATGGCTACATTCTCTCTGTTACTGTCCATCGTGCCGACAAACTTAAACCTGACATCTGTATATCACATCCCATGGTGAGAGTTCATGTGGTAGATATGGATACAGGACAATATGTCAAGAAATCTGACAGGTAAACAACAGATCTTTTTATTTAGTTTATAAGGGCTGATTTTTCTAAGGACTGTGTCTTGTATTAACAAACATAATGTAGTCAAAGTAGCACTCTTCCAGAGTTTCACTTTCTTTTAAAAAGCTGGAAATCATTAAAGAATGCTGGATGTGTCCAATTACCATTTGCTATACCTGCCTTACAGTATAAATACTGTTCAGACCCATAATCTCAGTAGCAAGCAGAAAAAACCAAGTTAACACCTCAAATGGAACATACCATAGCAGCTCTTTTTAACCCTTATCCCTGCAGGGTGCATTCATACAGGTAGTCAGACCTTAGAAACAGGAGCTTGTTATCAAGGAAAGGAATTTCATTCATGATTTGGGTCAAGCCACCACCCAAATAAAAGTAACCCAAATCATGAAGAACTTTTTGAGGAATTAGGTTAGGTGTGCCAGTCTTGCTCATCAATATTTTGATAAGGGTCTATCTCTGGATACTCTTTGATAAATAGAATGGATTGTTATGGTACTATGCTTTTTCAACAGTTCTCGGCGTGTAACATCTTACTATGAAACGGAAATTGAAGCTCCTGTCAATTACATCATGCCAATGATGACTCAACCATTTGATTTTAAGAAATACAAGTACGTAACTTCCACATGATTGTACAGCATAACTGCTTATTTTCTGATGTCACCATATATGCTTTGTTGACAGTACATGATCCCTTTACTGGATTCAATTTGTCCAATGTGTTTCTTGATTGGAAAAACCTGCCACTGAGAAATACTATGTTGATGTAACTAATTTTGTGGACTACAAGAATTCCTAAGTTTTTGATCCCAACTGATGCAAAATTACTGGGAATTCAAATTATGATGACTGAAATAATAATGTCAACTACACATTTAGTTCATGTGCAAGAATACTTTGCTTGATCCCAATTTCAATGCTTTTCTGTTATATTTCCCCACCAAGTAAGCCTTCTCCTACATACATTTAAGTACTGGTTTTAAGGACAGAGCCATTTTTAGTTTTCAGAAACTAAATGACACTCTTCTGAATGCTTGTTTGGTTTTTAGGTCATTGATGCCATGCTGGGAAGAAGTTCTTCTGTTCAATGAAATATTCTCTTACATCCTGAGTCGTCAGGACACAGACCCTAAAGTTATAATCTTTTTTGAGGTACATGTAAATTGTGCTTCTTGCAGGAGAACAATAACGTGTTTGTCAACGTTTTTATTATTTGGTTATTTCTCATTGGGGAAAGAGATTTGCATTGGCCTGTGAAGTGATGTAGCATTGTCTTAAAAGGAGCAGCTTTAAGACTTGATGATGGTCCCATGGACCTTATTCCAAAATGGCGGCCAATAAATTATTCTTTTGTTTGCATGTTAATTAGCCCTTTATGCCTCATCAGCATGTATAAAACACAAAAGAATTTTGAAGTTAAAATGAGGCAAAGAGGGCTAACAAACATGCAAACAAAAGAATAATTTATTGGCCGCCATTTTGGAATAAGCTGTATGATCTTCAGATTCCAAATCAAAGGTCCAGAGTAATCGAGAAGTGTTTGTTTCTATGGAAAGGGTAGCATTCTTGGGGCTGGATCAAGAACCTTTTGTACTTTATATGAATAGGCCAACTTAAGACTCAGTCTGGAATTCAAAGGCAGGATACATTTCAGTGGGAGGCGTGAGTGCCCCCATTAGTGTACCTAACATGTCTATTCACTCCACCCCTCCCCCTTCCCTCTGGCACATAATTGGTAATAGCGGGTGCATTAGTATTTTTTATTTGGGCCATTATACAGTTCTTTTTCCCTCTCTTAGGTTGTTGACTTCCTAAGCATGACAGCTGCTAAAAGAAGGAAAGGTGCTGAGGGAGGCGATAAAGGCTGGTACCAGGTGGCATGGGCTTTTCTTAAGGTAAGTCATTGTGCTTTGTTTATCATCTTCTTTATCTATTTATTTACAGAGTTGAGCCTCTGTAGTAGCCATGTCCACTGATGTTACCTAGTGTGGTGTAAAAAGGTTGGGAAAAATCCTTGAAATGAATTGTATGCCTCATGCATTGGTACTGCAGCGAGGGCATTGTTCTATATGCCTCATTCATTGGTACTGCTGCGAGGGCATTGCTCTATATGCCTCATTCATTGGTACTGCAGCGAGGGCATTGCTCTCTATGCTTCATGCATTGGTACTGCTGCGGTGCATTGCTCTATATGCACGAAGCAATCTTGGATTGCCATTCAACATGACTGAAGGTTAGCACAGATAGGTTGTCATCAGCTGGTTATTATGGTCAGCAACTGGAGTGAAGGTCTTTGGGCATAGAGAGCCAGAAAATGAAAAAGAAGGAAACTCCTATTTAGACAGACTATTTCAGACAGCTGTTGGCAAAGGCTTGACTCTATTTACAGGTGTAATCTGTTGAGTGTCTCTTATAAACACACTTAGACATAACTAAAATTTGACATTTTCACACTGACTGTTTGTGACCTGCCACGCGAAAATGTAAACTAACGGATACCATGCAAACGGCAAAACGCATAGCTACTGAACGGATGGTGAACGGAAGGCTACGCCGGCTATAAACGGCTTAACAGTGGACGGCTGAACAGTACAAGTAAATCGTTTTTGCGAGTTGCCAACGAGAGTACTAGAGGTTAAAACAGGTTCTGACTAAACGTAAATAGATTTGTGGTAACATTCGTTTGTTTTCCTCAAAAAGTTCTAAATGTTGTATGCTACACATGTTATCAGACTTTTGATCGATACACCGATTAAAGCATAGCACGCGTGTTGCGTTCCCGTTTCGCGTCAACGTACGATACGTCAAACTTTACTGGTTCAAAATTTGACAATTAGAACTTTACAAAGATTACAAAGTTCTGCTTCGGGTTTTTCTCGGTTTTGCAATCGCGTAAATCTAATATTTAATATTTATATTGCGCATTTTCTGTAAGAATAATCTAATGCTTTGGATGTTTGGGATGGGATGATAACTTTGTATACGTACCTCAACAAAGCTGTGCTTAAATATTGTGAGGGTACCACACTAACCATACCATACCATACCATACCATACCGTACCGTACCGTACCACACCACACCACACCACACCACACCACACCACACCACACCACACCACACTAATTTTTCTTCGAATGTCCAAGGGGAAAAGGCGCAATGAGGTTATCCCTATGTGAAGCACCAACACAAGGTCAACACTAGGGGTGGTCACAGCCAGGGTTCGTTACTTCCCTAGTGGTTCTTTAACGTCCCGGTATTAACATGATGCAATTTTTTCAACTCAGTCCAATGTGAATCTGATTTACCATGTTGTTTCACAGCATTAAACATTGGCATTTTCAAATTATTTGCTTTGTTGGGTACAGCTTTGTCTATTTATACCGGTAATTATGATTGAATTTAATATTCATGATTTTTCTGCATCTCAGGTTGTTGGTGCGAATGGTACTCCTAACACTGATAAAAAGGTACGTCTACAGCTCTTCCAACCTCTCAAAACCTCGTTCAGATCAAAGAATATGGTTGAGGTAAGTCAGAAAAAGAGATAAACAAGCTCTTTTTTACAAAATAAGAACCACGTCAGGGCCGTGGCCAGACGGTTGGCATAGACGAGGCATGATCTGCAATTGCTGAAGGTGAGAGCAACTAAGGGGGTCGAGGGACATGCTTCCCCCTCCGAATATTTTTCAATGTAGACGCTCTGAAACGCTATTTTTAGAGTCCATACGGTATTTCTTCAGAAAAAAATCAATCTTAGCCTGCAAACAGGCTCTCCGTATGGGTTATTACGAGATTTGCTTTCTAATGGCGCGCGGTCAAAAGCTAGGGGATTGGCCGCCCTAATCCCCGAGCTTTGACCGCGCGCCATTCAAGAGCAAGTCGACGCGACCATCTCTCGGAATACCCACCCCGAGCCTTGATCGCGCGCCATTCAAGAGCAAGTCGACGCGTCCATCTCTCGGAATACCCACCCCGAGCCTTGATCGCGCGCCATTCAAGAGCAAGTCGACGCGACCATCTCTCGGAATACCCACCCCGAGCCTTGATCGCGCGCCATTCAAGAGCAAGTCGACGCGACCATCTCTCGGAATACCCAAATGAAGAGCCTGTTTGCAGGCTAAATAAATCTCGTTCATGTGTAAGACAAGGCAAGTGGTTTCGTCTTGCCTCGTGGTAGCTACGGCCCTGTACTTTGTTTACGATACACTATACACCATACACCATGTTGAAGTGTTGTTGAATAGCTTATGGTTACTTTAAGACTGGTGTGCAGATAGAGCCACATGGGTGATCCCTACAGATAAAATACCCTTTCATTGGTAAGGGTGCAATTTGCCTTGGAAAACTTCGCGTTTTTATTTGAGTAGGCTAGTCACAGTTTCAGAGAACCTTTCACAGCATAACACACAGCGCCACCAGACAGTACTGTTAAGCAGCTTTCATTCAGCAGTTCTAGCTGCTATATAGTTCCTTGTACATTAGTAGAGAGAATTTAGGGTTATATCAAGATAACACCCTCTGGCTGATAAGTTTGTCTATTCTCATTACCTGTCTGCTGGACAATGTAATGATGTCATAAGGAGAAGTTACATGCTAATCACTTCTGGGAGTTGAAGTGTGAACAATAGGCCATATTCGTATTCTCGGTATTGAACTGGATCTAGCATGAAATGGAGGCTCTTGCGGGGGAATACATTTACATATGAAAAGATTCCCCCACAAGAGCCTCCACTTCATGCTAGATCCAGTTCAATACCGAGAATACGAATATGTCCCATTAACATACAATGTAGGTGAACAGATTTAATGGTATTTATCATGTGATGTTTTTAGTGAGGGCAGCCTTAGTGAAGCAGTCATTGGAATATTTTACCTTGATGAGTTTGTGTTTGTTGGCAGGTGTACCAGTGGTGGAAGCAAGCCAGGCGAGTCCCGTATCCTTCCACTCTATATGTGACATTAAAGGGAGTTCAGCCACCAAAGACCATTGATCCTAGTTTAAGATCCATGTTTGCTATCCAACAGGTCCGTGTCTACCTATTTGTGTAACTTAACAGTAATAAGGTTGTCTCCTTTGATACTGTTTTAACCACATGCATTTTAACAAGTGTTAGCTGACCAGGAGCAAGTTGTTGGAAAAATGATTATAGACAAGTAAGCCAAGGTTTCCATTTGACGCGTTCAAAATGCTTTTAAAAGCTAGCTTCTAAACTGTTTAACTTGTTAAAGTTCATTCGAACCCAGGGTCAGCTTTCATCAGAAACATCAACTGAAATCAGCCCAGAAGGTGTAAAAAAGTTTTGGTACAACACACTAACCTTACAAACATTTTAACAAGATTTTGCACTGACTTTTAGTGCTTGTTTTTTTGCTAACCGACTTGTGTGTTCAAATTCAATGCAGGAAAAGGGAAAATTAACTTTTGAAGAGTTCACCTTGGATGCTGAACGACGTGCATATGGAATGAGGTTGCTGTTTATTATTCCAAGCTGAATACTCTCAACAAGTGCTATTTCTGTACGCTTCAATCATTAACATTGTACGCTTCAATTGTTAACACTTTTGCAGAGATGGAAAAGGAGGCAATGAGCCTACCAACTGGAGCAGGCTTCCTGGTCAGGTATTGTGAAAGACTGATTTTCCATTGGATTTTGATTACTCTTTTTCACGAGCTATTATACCACCTCCCTTTGCTGAAGCAAGCACTGCAAAGGATGGGCATCGTATGCGTGCATTATATGCCTCTGGTAAATACCCCAAGAGTTCAAAGGTTGTGACATTTGACCAGTGAATGAAAGGCCATGGGATCCACTTCGTTCAGTGAATGCGGATTTGTTTGTCTTCCTTGCTCATGCTAAAATGTTCTTGTGATTTGCTTTGTTTGTCCACAGGCAGCCCAATCGTGGTGTGTGTCATCAAAAGTTGATATAAAAAAGTAGATCATTAAAAACCTAGAATTCCAACGAACTGAGTAGCGGTGGAAATATTAATATTCTAGCCAAATAAAGCCTTCCTACCTTAACTCTACTGTGTCTTTCTGGGACGTTTAAATGCATTACCATCGCTCGAGTGACCTCAGATTAAAAAAGGCGATGGCGTTGCACTTAGACGACCCTGTATTGTTATTTCTTGTCACTACCTCCCCGTGACAACAGTAGAGTTAAGGTAGGAAGCCTTTATTTGGCTAAAATACTATTACCACCGCTACTTGGTTCGTTGAAATTCTAGGTTTTTAGCGGTCTACTTTTTGTATATCAACTTTTGATGACACACGCCAAGATTGGGCTGCCTGTGGTTTGTCGTACATAATAATCGCTGAAAGACTTGGGTGTAATTTTTGTGCAAACGTGATTGTGTTGCACGGGTGATTGATGTGATCAGGTTTAATACTGCCCTGCCCCAAACTAACAACAATAGCAACAACAACAAATGCATTGGTTGTAGGATGTTAAGCGTAGGTTCTTGGCCTTTCGATTTCTCTCAGGCAAATCTGGCTTTGAAATCCGTCATTGTAAGTTGAGAGTTCTCTGAGCACAAAAACAGAAGTTTAATCTGTCAGCTTTATCTCCTCAAGCCAATTCTTTCGTATCTATCTCTTGTGATGTGGCAGGTTAATCGAATTCCAAACAAGCAGAAGGCATCTGTCTTGTCCGGCAAGCGTGGCTGCTTCATCCTTAAGTTTTCTCATAATGGCAGGTATTGCAAAAATCTTTTCTTTAATACATACGGTGTATTTGCGTCTAATTAAACGAGAGATTGTGTTTTCTTATCTCAAAACAACTCTGACTTGTTTAGATCAACAATGTTTTACAAGGGTGCTGTTGTGAGATAAAGGGTAAAAGTCTGTCATCAGGAGTAAATAGTAATTGTGTAAATTTGTAATTATTTGCTTGTTTCTCAGATACCTCGCTTGTGGCTGTGCGGACTTGGAGAGTTTTCCGATTCTTATTTACGAGGTGATTCTTTCATTGTGTGTTAATTCGCTAAACGTTTCGCTGGCGGTGTATTTTTCGGAGCAGGCATTTCTTTCTTAAAACCGTTTTCAGTCCGAAATCCATTTTTGAAACGATTTGTGATCAAATGGTTGTAGGTTCTTATGTGTCCTGTCATTTCATCTCCGTTTCTTACATTTTAGGTGCCTTCCTGTGTTCCTTGCGCCCATCTGCCGGGACATTTTAGCATCATCTATGACCTGTGTTGGTCGCCTGATGATGAGGAACTATTGTCGGCATCCTCGGATGGAACAGTGAGGTGTATTTAAGTTCTCCTTACTAGCCCGCGGCAGTATACGTTTCCTTGTACAGTAGTTAAGAGAATTTGGGGTTAAAGATAACACCCTCTGGCCACCTGTCTTCTGGACGATGTACTGATATTTTAAAGGAGCTATGTCACGACGATTTTGTGGTTTTGGATCAATTCTTTCCAAAAACCGTTACTTATTTATACAAACAATGTTCCTGATAAACTATGAGGTGGATATCAAATTAATTTTATCAAAGAGAGCAACCCATAATAAGGTTTTTGTTGTTTTTTGTCGAGATAGCATCAAAACTTGAAAAAGTTGGCCCAACCTTTTCAAGTTTCAATCCATTTCCATCCTTGCCGCATTGGTAGCATCAGACGACATGAAACAGTTTTAGTGTCATAATAGTCTTAAATAACAAAACTAGACCATTATTTTTGGATCTCAATTGACCGCAAGACATATTTTGAGCTTTAAAAATATGCTAAAATAGCGTGACGTAGCTCCTTTAAGGAGACGTTACATGCTAATCTCTTCTGGGAGGTAAAGGGTTAAGGAGGTGTTATAGAAATTTTGGGAAAATGGGGTCAATTGAGATTGAAAGAAAGAAAAGAAGAAAAGGTAAACAAGTAAATCACTTAGTCCAGTGACGGGGTTAGGGGCACCTTGTTGTAGTGGCGGACTACCTAGCCTTTGTCACAAGTTACTCTCTAGATTCACAAATTTTAATTTTCAACCACCTCACTACTGACAGAAAGGTTCTAACTGAGTACATTTCTCGTGTCAATCAACAGATCTTGGGATACAAAGGTGATGATGACGTCATCCATTAAGGTGTATCCACACCCCTGCTTTGTTTATGCAGCGCAGTATCACCCAGGCGCCCCTCATCTCATATTGACTGGGGGATATGATCACTACTTAAGGGTCTGGACCAAACTGAGTGACGGACTAAATGGCAAGGTAAGGTAACACTTTTATCAATATCTTTGTGTGTAATAAACATCAAGATTCGCCCACAACAGATTCGTTGTTGATTTTCTTATGCACTGGAAAACAGAATGTTTACCTCATCAACAAATGAAAATTCAGCAAGCAAATCATCATACTTGCACAGGCCAGCAAGCAACCGAATACAAACGCAAGCCCCTGCAAAGGGATCAAGGCCGCCCCTAAGCCGAGGGAAAGGGACCAGCACTGTCTCAAGGTTAACCATTTGCACCTGACCCGAACTGGTTTTCCCTTAGCTCAAACTGGTTTTGCCCTGATCTACACCGGTTTTCCCTTACTCAAACCGGTTTTCCCCTCACCTAAACCGATTTTGCCCTAACCAAAACCGGTTTTGCCTTTACCCAAACCGGTCTTGCCTTGACCACAAGGACACCTTTTAGAGATGCTAAAATCCGTCAATCATGTTTGCGGTCCGCATCAATCAACCCTATTTGATTTTTACTGAACGAAATCAGTGCAAATACGAATGCGAAAACGATCAGATGCCGATTTCGTATCAATAGAAAATGTTAAAGCTAGTCAGAGACCTTTCGGCCAGTTTTGCTTCTGTGCTTCGTAGCGGCTTGCCATTGCAATTTTGAATTGTCATTTTCAGATAATGCCAGTTAATGCCATTTGTTGGACAGCAAATCATGAAGTATGTAACTGTTCATATAGATTTAACCACGTGAGAAACTGGAGAAATCACTCTCTTTCTTGTAAATAACTGACATCAACGTGGATGGGCTACAGCGCAGGTGGCTGAAAGCTTTCTCCAGCTGTTCTTATTCTAAGCAAGGTTGGATATTTGGTCCGGAGCCGTGAGAGTTGGCCATAGCCATCCCTCATAATTATATTAAGTCGCTGACGTAAAGTAGTGAAATGTGTTACACGTTATGATCTTGGATCTGATTAAAACTGCGAGTAAACTATTGTGTTGGATTGAATTGTAGGCGCGTTTGCTGGGGTAAGCTTTCCTGTGGTTATGGTTAGTTAATACAAAGAACTTACGGCTTTTGTCCTTAGCTACTGAGGGAAATCGAGGGACACGACGGCTTCATCAACGGTATCTGCTTCGATGGAGAAGGTGAGAATTACTTGAGATATAACTTACCTAAGGTATTTTATAAAATAACTAAGATAGTACGCGGGCTCGGATTGGTCGAGAGGCGTGTTTGTATGAGAGTATGTATTAAAACATGGTTGTGACTTCAACTTGTTTGGCTTTCCGCGCGCTAATCACGCCAGCACGAATTTGAAAAAGGTTTTGAGCTGAAAAACTCGACAAGTTTACTTTATTTACCCATTTCCTCGTCGGTTGAAACTTGGAAAATCTTTAGAAACATGCTGTGTCAATTTTTTTTCGTTTGAGCTGACATTTTAAGCGAGAAAAACCCGTATTTTGGAAAGCATCTTTTTTGCAAAACAAAGACTGATTACGCGTACAAGCTTCGTGTACAAGACTTCGCGACTGGTAAGAATTTCTCTTTTAATCAATGTTCTAAACAAGAGCGTTTTGGTTTTTTTGCTCGGGAAAGTTGTTTTATAAAAGCAATAGAAAACGTTTTTCCTGTGTTTGCATAGCCTGATATAAACACTCGAGGGGTTGGGAGAATTCTCGACAGTTATGCGAACCCTCGACTTCGTCTTGGGTTTGCATAACTGTCTCGAATTCTCCCAACCCGCTCTCGTGTTTACATCAGGCTATGCAAACACGGAAAACGTTTTCTATTGCTTAAATGTTATAGCGTACATTACCTTGCAGCGATTTGTGTTCTGCGAAATTGAAGAGAAAAAAAAAACCCCAGCTGTTTTAGCATTTTATATCTTCAACCACAAGTCGATCTATTCACCAATAAGGTTAGAAAATGGTGCTCCTGGTAGAGAAATATTGCATCAGTGAAGTCAAGAAGACCGTGAAGAACTGCTAGTCCACAAGTGTGTTCAGCTCTAAATTTCTTAGAGAGCATGGAATCCCGTTCGACGTTGATATGTGTCAGTATAGATGCGACAGAGCATAAGGAATACAGCATACTTTTTGGCCTGAAACGAGGATGCACGCTGACATCAGTTGGCGAATACGCAGCATCCATATTCCAATTTTAGATGTTTTCAAGGTTTGAATGAGATTTTCCACAGTCAGTTGATCTTGCAGTTTGCTCACTCAAACAATATTCTGTTTTCGTTTTCAAGGTACCAAGATGTTTTCAGCAGACAGCAGTGGCGTAGTCATCGTTTGGAATTCATTCATTCAACCTCAGGTGGACACAAAGAGAAAGAGAAGAGGCACTGGAGGTAACACAGTGTGTTTAAGAAATAGAAAACACGTACCGTGTTTCTATCGAGTTATTGAAACACGAGTGGAAGTTTGGGAGAACGAGAAATGCTGTCGGAACACAGCTTTTTCGAGTTCTCCTAAACTTTCACGAATGTTTCTATAACTCGATAAAAACACGGAGAACATGTTTTTTATTTCTTTTAGAAAACACCGCGCCGAAAAAAAGGAAAACAACTTGTTAACCAAACTATGTGTTGGGCGCCCTCGATCTCAAACATGAGTTTACACCGTCCATTGCACAAATGATAATTCAAAGATGACAACCCGCAAATGAATGTTGCTTCTAAAAACGTCTGAATGTAATAACTGTTCATCAGTAGGATATCTAAAATGTGTGCAATTCCATTTACTTAATATTTTACATTTACTTACCCTCGATTCAGTAGTTTTTATTAGCAGGACGAGGATTCAAACTTCGCAAAATAATGTTGTTTCGCTGTTTACAAGCATTAGCGAGCAGCTCCACTTGGCATGTGTACATTTTACGATGGCCAAGTGCACACCTTGACCGAGGAACGCGAAGAGGATTTCGAAACACCGACACTTTTTATCCACTCACCTTTATTGACTATTATTTTCTTTTTCCAGGTTATGTGTATGACTGGACGATGTGTAAGAAAATTGCCATTGATGAGATTCAGGTTTGTTGCTGTCTCTAACGATGTGGAGTACAATCTCCGGCATTCTGCGGGTCTTTGTTCATGATGGGTAGAGGAGATAGACACGAGTCTGTGGAAAGTGTTGGAATTATTACTAGATTTATTACTAGAAATAATGAAGAATTTTTTGACCAATTTGTTGAAGCTATTGAAACCAGGGGTTTTTGAAAACAGCCATTTGCAACCGAAGCTATTTGCGGGTAGTTATATATTTCTGTAATTGTTAACTCTGTCTTTAATAAAATGTGTGTAAATGTGTGAGAGAATGTGCATGTGTAAAGCTTTCAGAGAAACTATCACAAAAAAGCGCTAGCTGCGAAGGGAATGGTTACACTACACGAACTCATTTTGCGCTGTTTGCAATCCACTTCCATCGTTGTAATGCTGCAGAAGTAGTTAAACCCACTCATGCTAAAATGCCCCTTTAAACTAATATCCAGTGGTAGGTAACGTGAAAATTTTTCAGGTGGGGAATTAGTTAGTTTGCTGCGGGACCGTTTTCCTGTAGTACGAGTTCAAACCTGAATTCTGGTCAGTTTGAGTTAACCAGTCGAATGTACTTATTTTCCACTGTGTTGGCTCAGTTTTTTATAGTCAGACGGATGGCGAAACTGTACAACCTCTGGATACAGGCACGGCTCATGTTTACACTGGAAGTTTACTTTTCAGGGAAATGTGATCAACTCGCTCAAGTTGCATCCCAATGGACGAAAGTTGCTGGTTCATGTGCGTAATAGCGTGCTGTGCATGCTGGACCTGAGGAGCTATACTATCATGCAACGCTACCTTGGTGCATCCAACTTCAAAGAGCACATCCGGAGCACTCTCAGCGCATGCGGTAGCTTTGTCATCGCGGGCTCAGAGGATGGTTATGCGTACGTGTGGAACACTGAAACAGGTTAATCTAGTTTAACCTGTTTTAACTGTACGTTAACAGAAAGGAAGCTCGAACTGCCAAATCCTAGTACAACACTTGAAGCGTCGTTTCTCTTACGATGGTACCCTCCGATAAAACAATCTTCTGCGGCACCTTTAGAGCAAATAATTATCTGAGGGGCTTTCAGGTGAAAAGCTTTTCATACGAGCACTCTTATCAGTAATTTGTGTTGTTGACCCACAGTTTTAAATAAACCGTGAATGACGGGGCCCTGTTAGGAATAAGAATGAAGGGACATTCAACACGGATGCTTGAGGATGTTTTAGACGGTACGACTTTGTTTCATGCCACAATCTTACGGCAGGCCTACGATAGAAATAGCGCTGTGTAAATGTAACCTACACGTGTCGAACATGACTTGCGAAATAATGTAAGCCGGAGAACAAGTTTTCAAAACATGCGACAGTCGTAAGTGTAGACAATGTTGAATGACGAAAGTTGTATTCTATTTTATTTCTTTTTTTGTATGGCGAGAGTTGAAGCGTTTAAATCGGCCTTTGAAAGACCTTCAGCAGCCTGAGGTCAAACAGATCTGTTGTAGCACCAACCAAGGCCTCTACCTGTCTGGCCCTAGCGATATTGTGCTAATACATTCACCGTATCGTTATTGCAGGTGACTTGGTATCAGTGTACACATCTCTTGGGTATCACCACGCTGTTTCTGATGTGCAATTTCATCCTCTGGACCATATCATCGCTTTCTGTTCCTTCGGCGACTCACACCCTGTCCTTATTTACCACTACGATCCTAAAGGTGCGACACACAATAAGTGGTTCGTTGAAGAGCCTATTTAGCATGTTTCTCTAAGCGCATCAGATCAAATTTTTCGTCCTTGGAGTCCGTTAGGAGTGGTAAACAATATCTCCTCATTAACCAAGAGTGAGGTCTTTACGGGAAAACTTCAAACTGAGGCCTTGCGTATTGACCGACCGGTAGCGAGGTCAATACGCTAAGGAAGATTGAACGTTTGAGGTTAATAAATTATTTATTATTCGGCTTAAAAAAAACAGCTAACACTAGTTTTGTTTTTGCATAATTCATAACCGGCCCGTTGGCTTTACGGGATAATAATGCCCCAGCACTTAACCAATCATAGCACGTGTTATATTGGCTACAAGCAATAAAGCATAATCAACATAGCAGGAGAATTTCAATTGTATTTACTCTGGTAGTACTTTTTCTCAAATGAAATCAAATGGAAACTGATCCTCGCAGTTGTGAACGCAATTTATGTAATTGCGTAGTGAAGCCTGGAAAACAAATTCAGGACTTCAACGGGGTTTGAACCCATGACCTCGCGATACCGGTGCGATGCCCCAACCAACTGAGCTATAAAGCCACTGACGTTGGGAGCAGGTCAATTGTAGGTTCATTTATGATTTATTTCATATATATCATCAGAAGTACCTTTTCTCTCGTATGTCATTTGTCGTACTTTTTGCTTATGGAGATCTATCTTTTTCATTGGTTTAATGATTGATTTTAAATGATATGTGCATACAAGTATCCTTTGACACCCCTTGATGTCTTGTATATGTTTCCAGCCGCTAAAGAGGAGGCGAAAAAGTTAATGACTCCACCAGTGACGCCATCTAAACACGCTTCTACGTCACAGCAAACCACGGCTACTCCAGATGACGTCACCAGGCAGCCGTTGATGGCTGACGTGGCCAGTGATGTGATACGCATGCGCAGGATCAAGCAAAAACTGGACTCTGTTTTGGTAAATGAAACTGGTGTCTGTTCTTTCACCTTCCTAAATGTCGAACACTGAATTTGTTTTTTAATGCCTTTGCATTTGCAGGAAACGCCATTGTCACCGAATTATATGGATACGGCAATGTTGAGAACTCCGGGGGTGGATAGCTCCATGTTTCAAACGCCTGGGAAGCCCGTTAATGTGGTACATCCGGGATCAGCACAGCCGGGAAAGAGACCTGGTAGCGTTACATTCCAATTCCCTGACAGCGAAGGCAGGACTTTCCGCCAGGGAATGGGCACTAATGTGAGTCTGTCAACCTGGGGTTCAGACTTCTCTCCGACGGTTTATCCAGGATATGGGACATCTGCGCAGAGCCCAACAATGGTTCGTAATTTCGATTAATTTAACTTCCTACACGAATGTCTTTTCTTTTGATCGATTTACGCGTACTGACAATAACCCCAACTAATAATAATAACTTTATTTAGTCAGGGTAGCACGTAATAGCCATGGGCTAATGAACTTGTGGCCCTGAAATCTATTACAAATCAAATCAAATCAAATACTGGATTTTGATGAGAGGGGAAAAACAGAGTACCCGGAGAAAAACCTCTCGGAGTAGAGTAGAGAACCAACAAACTCAGCCCACTTATGACGCCGAGTCCAGGAATCGAACCCGGGACACATTGGTGGAAGGCGAGCGCTCTCACAACTGCTCCCCTAAAATGAAGTCTTGACATCTAAAATGGCGTCAATCTACTGTAACGGTGTAGGCTCGTCGCTATTACAGTTCGCTTTTCACTGTTTGAATTTGTTCATATGCAACAATCCCCGGCGAAAAGGAATTGCAAAAATAAGAAGAGTCTTAATGGCAACACTTTGTGCTGTTTCAAATTTGAAATTGTTTTATGAAATGTCGAAGCATGTGTGAAAATTTCTGTACACAAATGTTGGTTGAATTTTCTCTGCAGACCCCTTATGATCGGCCAATGTCACCGCACGCACAACAGCACCTTGGAGCGTCAGGTCGTTTCGAATCACTGCAGCTGTTTTCAAAAAACAATCGACATGGAAGCCCACAACCAGATATGAACGGGCCACAGGGATACCCATCATCAGGTGAATGCTACTTCCACAATGTCTGTAGCCAGGTCACTTGGATCAATCTTGCTTATCAGCTTCTTTTGTGGAATTCAAGTTACATTAACAAAAAGCAGTGGCTATGAACACGGCTTTTGTGACACTTTTTACCATGCCCCATGCGCAAATCGCACTGGTTTTGTGCTAGAGGAAAGGATCGCTAGGAACATTTCGTTAAGGTCTAAATTTGTGTTGTCACAACGCGAGATATGGAGATACGGTGATCTGTTCAACTTCTCCGTACACAGCCAGCATGATCTTTACTTGGCGAGACGAATTCCGTGCCACTAGTTTGTACCTAGTTAACTGCGCCGGTTATCGTGACAAGCTATGCAGCGAACGAAAAAAGCTCTGGCGCCCGGGGTATAGGTAACTAAGCGACGTTTAAAATTTTCTTTTTTCTCTTTCAGGTGGAACTTCGTGGATGAAGAGGCCTTCGTTGAGCTTGAGTATGAACGAATCTCGCGGACCAATGGTTGGTTCGGCTTTGTTTTTCTTTCTTTGCTCGTGCTTACTTGCATTTTACAGTACAGCTACTACCGGATCCTAGAATAACTGCCTTCTTAGAGGCAATTTCTTAATTTCAGTTAGCACTAACGATATCTCTTCTGAACTGATTTCTTTCCTATCTCAGAGCATGTCTCAACTCGGTGGCGCGAAACCAAAGTTCAGATTCACTGATTCTCCAGCTTCACATTTATTACAACAGACCCCGCAGCCCAGAAGAAAGGTGTGGAACACAATATTTTAACTACTTCAATCTACTTAACGCCTTAGACCGATGATGATGATGACGATGAACTTTATTAAAGTCTTATGTCTTATAGCTCAGGCACAGTGCCTTACTAATTGGGGAGACTGATTGATTGAGAATGCCATGAAGTAATTGCAGGCAAGGTTACTCCATTGCAACCCGTCCTTATGCATTTGATCAGTCTTTTTCATCCTTCCTGGCAATTTATGTTTTAACCCTGTAAACCCTAAGATCAGAATTTCAATTCTCATTTGTTGCCCCCACACATTTCCTATAGAGATAGTGGGGGAGAAGTTGTTTAAGTATCAAGCAAATAAATTTTGTGATCCTCGTTCTCGTTGTTCAAGTGAATAACTAAATAACTT
Source organism: Galaxea fascicularis (assembly GCA_948470475.1). Classification (NCBI taxonomy): domain Eukaryota; kingdom Metazoa; phylum Cnidaria; class Anthozoa; order Scleractinia; family Euphylliidae; genus Galaxea; species Galaxea fascicularis. Next base: position 3,249,681 of record OX419345.1, on the reverse strand, counting down.
TTTCCTCTGTGACAAGTTATCTCCGCGTTCTTTAACTCGCCAGACAGGTTATCGTCTTATCCAACAGGCTGGCGCTATGCTCTCTATCCCGTTTAACAGGTTGTCGCCATGTATCCATATGACGCCAACAGAGCTGACGAAATCACCATCCAGCCTGGTGATGTCATCACCGTTCTTTACATAGACAATGAAAACTGGTGGATGGGCGAACTGGCTGATGGGAGTCAGGGTTACTTTCCATCCAATTACGTAATGGAACAAGGTAAGGTTTGTTTGTGCACTACAACTGTGAACAGTGAAATATCTAAATATGAAAACTTCTTCAGGCTGGCTGGTTCCTGATTTTCGTTCATTTTCGTGAGAATTCAGTCGCTGGTGCATCGTTTGTACAACTTGCATGCAAATTCCGCGAAAGGACATTTTTTGTCTTTTTGAGGAATTTTTTGGACTTGACTTGCCATGTATGCTTTTCAATATACCGGTATTGATGAAAGGCCTGGGACTAGTAGAAAGAAGCAAGTGATATGCAAGTTAAATTTCTGATTTCAACTCAAACGAAAAAATTTAAATGCAATTAGATTAAAAAAGGTTATTTCCTGATACAAGAGACAAATCTCGCTTATATTTTTGTACACAATCCCTGCAGAGGACCTTGAATCCGAGGCTGATTTACAAGAAACCACAACACCAAGCAGTTCAAACGCTGGCAAGAAAGAAACAAAAGCCCACACACAGGTCAGCGGGAAATACAATTTACGAATGCGAACGCACTATGAAGTCGTGCACTTGTGTGTACTGTCAGTTTTCAAGCGACTGTACTATATCCAAATCAGTCTGGCGAATCACGTCAATCAAATGAAAGAAGAACCAATCAGCACTCAGAAATTAGACTGCGGTCGTTGCCCAACTGAATCAGTAATGCAAAGCGCGGGAAAATATGGAACTGCGCCGAGCGCGAAATGGAAAAATGTTTTGAATGCGCGGTGAAACATTCGACTTTTCAAGCACGGGAAAACGTTCAAGTTTAAAATGCATTTCATTGAAGTTTCATTGCAATGCCAATCCGATTTCGCGAAGCAAAGTTGTTGGTCGTGTTTGCATTACGTTTTGGCGGTATTGTTGTTACTGGGTTGTTAGTGTGAAAAGAAAACAATCAACCGATGCTATCGTCGAGAAAGGGTTCATCTGGCACCAGGTGTGCCAGCGAGCGAGAATGTTAGAAACATGTAAGCTGAAACACGCGCTCAAGCACAAGTTATTCTTGATTTGATGAGACGATACGTTAACACCGTCTTGTTCATTTGTGTCTGTGCATATTTTCCAGATGACAGCAGTGATCAACGAGGCGGGTGATCTGAAGATTTTGTCTGGACCTGAAGAGAGTAGCGATGCAGAGAGTAAACTCAACACGACGTAAGAACGTCTTTTCCATTGTTTCGTAATCCTTGTTGACTTTTCAGTTCAATTCTCAATTCAAATTAATGCTTTTATTTATTCTCACTGTAAAGGGCATTTAAATTCAATTTATAAAGTAAAGAAGTGAAAATGATAAAGCACTAATATATATGAAGCCGTTAGTAAATAAACTCATACGTGAGCGGTGCCCAAAGTAGTGAAAGCTGTCTGGCTGGACACCGCCATGGTCGAGTAAATGGCAGCACAAGAAATTAAATATTTAGCTAAGTTAGACTACATACGTTCTATTTACCACTCAGCACTGTCTCAAAGTATTATTTTGGAAAATACAAAGTCATTAATAACACCATCAGAAAGGGAACTTTTTCGTTTCGTTCATGGTCAAGGATTGCATCCACGGACGCAAAACTAAAAACCACTTCGTACAAAAGCACTAAAGTGGAAGGTGATCATGTAAGTGATCATCGCAGTTATAAACACTGCTTGAGCAGTAGTGAAAATAGAGAGGCACTGCATGTGACAATTCCTGGCTGTATGTAACAACCAGATTTACAAAACAGGATTATGTAACGCACGCACTCCAGAATTTCGTGGCATAATATGACTGAGGTGATTTAAAAAGCATGAATTCAACCCACGACCTATGCGATACTGGTACAGTGTTCTACCAAATGAGCTAACAATCCAACTAGAAGCTGGTCATTTTGTGGGTTCGTAACTAGTGAATCTTTAATCCGCAGTTTAAATAAGTGATGTCATTTATTCACAAACTCGAGGCGTTGCACGCATGATAGTGCTTGCAACTTTTGTCTGGGTACAAACTCATCAGATGTTGATCATCGTTTGTCGGTTCCAGAGCGCGCCACAGAAGAAGGAATCGGGAGAAAGAAAAGCAACAGAAAGCTGAAGAAACCCCAGAGAAAAAGGTGTCGCCTAGGAAAACACAGAAAAGATGACCCGCTCCTCACTCTGATGCCTTTTTCACATTTACTTCCGTTTGGTGCATCTCAGACATAAAAGAAATGCAAATTATGTCCCTCAACCGCAAAGAATTGCTGGTTTAAAAAAATTGCGGCGAGAGAAACTGTGCAGATACAATCATCAATTTGAGCCACTTGACTCCAAATCATGAGAAATGAACGTTCGCTTTTTATTGTCTCCGGAATGATATTATAATGAATTTTGTGATGCGATTTTACAATAAAGGCTGTTTAAAACATTTGCTCTGCTCTGCACGTTTTCAAGTAAGCTCACAAATCCATAAAAAACCGTTTTTTAGCTTAATAGCTGTCAAATGTTACGAATAAACTCTGCTTTTAGTATTTTGAATTAATGGACTGTTTTGTGGCCCGTTGTCGTCATAACACCGTCCCCCACTTTTTGCTTGTAGTTTAAGGCAGAACGAGCCGAACAAATGATTTTACGGGAAGAAGTCTAAGGTAAAGATTTACTTTGGGCTAAATGGTCGTATGCTATGCTATCATCCCGTTTGGCCGTGTATCAGTATGGGCAGCGGTCAAGGAGATGGAAACATGCCCTGAAGGCCCTGTTTGTTCCCTTTCAGCAATGCGTTAACGTAGAACAGTCATTGCTCGATTAACCAATCAGATTCCGGCAAATATACTGACATCATATAAATGAAAATGGTGACTGATTTCTAAAAACGTTCTCAAGATCGTACTAAGCCAAGCATGTTCGTTTTTCCCCTCTGAACCAGTCAAAGTAAGCTTGTTGGCTTGGGAAGTAGAAACGAGAATGGCGAAGATAGTAGCACTGTCGGAGAAACTAATTGTAAAAATGGAAAATACAGTCAAACGTCCTGCGTCCTTGGGACCACGCGCAGGTGTCTCTCTCGGAGGTTCCAAATGAAGAGTTTGAGTGGACAGTAGAAGGCCTAGGGACGGGGAGCGTTGGGTGACTTCGGCCCGAGAGGCTGCGTTGGGGACCAGTGAAGAAAACGCTAGGACTGCGATTTAGTGTCCGCTTTGGGGAGGTGTCCAAAACTAAAGGGTGGGTCATTAGAAATGTGCTGAAGGGATAGGTGGGGCGGGCGGGTGTTGTAGCTTGCACGAAACTTTTTTTGTGCCAGGAATGTTTTGCAGGACGCTGCTCTGCATTTCTCCTCTTTCTTCGTTGTACGAATTTTTTCTTTTCTTTTTCGTTGCATGAATTCCCTTTCCTTTCCCCCCACCCTTCCCATCAATTTTCTAATGGATCCCTAAGGCCTTGTGAGACAAAATCTCTCCTGTCGCTGACAGCAGGTCAGTATACAAACACAGCCAACAGATCATTCCGTGTTTTATTAAAGACAAATGTTTTGTAGTGTTGGTTAAGTTGGTCACAAGCGGCACATTTTCTATTTATGTTTGAAGTATCTGCATCCACGCTTATACAATGTTTAGCATAATTTCCAAACTGAACTCGGGTCCGGACAGTTTTTGGAGTTTCCTTAGTTTCTGGTTCTATAGTGGTCAAATTTCGTTTTGCGTATCTGATGTTATCCAAGTTTGGAATCCTTTTGTTCTCGCCCCAGTCTTAAAGAAAAAAAATCAAAGGCGAATTAGCATGTGCCAATATGTATATATAAACAATTCTCTCCGTTTGGTGAGAAAATATGCACGGATATTTTGTTTGGCGCCATATGAAAGAGGCCTATTTTAAGTCCACTATTAAATTGTTTTGGGAACAGACACGGCAATCAACGTATCTCAAACCCAGAATTTGCTAGACTAGAAGCATTTATCGTTACTCTGCGAAAGGGAGACAGGAATAAACAAAACAGTTCAGTTTTTGTTAATTTTCAAAGGGAAAGGGGATATCAAACAAAACAATCACGAGGGAGGCCTTACCTTTCATTATATATGTATATGTTGTGCCGCGTAGCAATATAAACACATACAAGTGGTGGAACAGAGAATTAACTCTGAAGTGTAAATTAAAGTGCTAATAGAAACCCATGAAAAACCCACTGGGCGTTAGCCCTAGTAAAGGGTAGATCTAATCCGGAGGTCGTGGGTTCGATTCCCACCGAGGTCATAAGAATTTTTTCTTTGCCTCGTGTGGTTCCCCGATACCCTTTACTAGGGCTAACGCCCGGTGAGTTTTTCATGGGTTTCTATTAGCACTTTAATTTACACTTTAGAGTTAATTCTCTTTTCCACCACTTGTATGTATTTATAGTGCTACGCAGCACAACATATATATGTACCCTTACTTTCTCTTCGCCGCGATTCACCATCTTAATCATTCCCGACTTTCTCTGTCCTACCTCGTAGCTTAGTCGGTAGAGCAACGGTAGATCTAATCCGGAGGTCGTGGGTTCGATTCCCACCGAGGTCATAAGAATTTTTTCTTTGCCCCGTGTGGTTCCCTGATACCCTTTACTAGGGCTTTCATGGGTTTCTTTACACTTCAGAGTTAATTCTCTTTTCCACCACTTACCTTTCATTACACATGGAAGTGGCACAACAGTTTAATAACGTGCCACAATCCACTCGCGTTTCGTTGGACTCAGAGATTCGCTCGCATCTGGATTTTGTGCACAGTTTGTCAACGAAACATGCTTTAGCGAATTCTTGGCGAAGTTTTCCGTCTTTAAAGGTTGTCACGCGATGTGCGGTCAGACAAGCGTCTGCCCAGGACGGACACTGACTCTTCCTGCCATTTGCATTATGACAATCGTCCCATGACTTTGTTGAGTAGCACGCAAAACACTTCAGATTCCGTCGACAGAGGCCTGAAAAGCAAAAATTATTATAAGCGGTTTTTCTTTCTACTCAATTTTCAGCAATAAAAAATACTCAGGTAGAGAAAGAAAATTTCATTGCATGTTAGTCTGAGCCGGCAACTGAGGTCTTTCAGTTTTCAATCTCGTTCATTGAGCCCTCATTTTCCTTGACCAGCAGTTGGAAAACGAGCGTGATATAGTATTTCCAGTTGACCACTTTAACCCTTTAAACTTTAAGAAGTGATCAGCATGTAACTTCTCCTTATAATATCAATACATTGTCCAGTAGACATGTGATGAGAATAGACAAATTTATCAGCCAGAGGGTGTTAACTTGATATAACCCCAAATAATCTAAACTAAGGGCTCGTTTTTTGGGAGCCATTCTGAAATAAGAACGATTGGACTGAATTTTTGGCGCACTTTTTTCATTTCTTATTCTAATTTTGAAATCCTTACAACCCATTCCGATTATTATGCTGCGTTATGGAGAGTAAACAGAATGAGCGAGTACTTCCTCCGTTAGTTTTTTTACTCGTCTGTAGTCTAACGCTGTGAGTTTCAATTCAGCCCGCTTTCAAAATAGTCGTTTTTTCATTTATTGTGTCAAATTCTCATCATTCTAATCATTCTCATTCTTTCTATTCTCATCCAGACCTGGAAGAGCCGAAAAAACGCACCCTAATGTACACGGTACTGAATAGGCGCGCAGCCAGAAAGACTGATAGTGAAAGGATTAAGTTTGACTTTATGTTTAGCCGTTCGTATTGATTTCGAAAGGACAATCAAAATCGCTAAATTAACTGAATTCATCTTAGCTCGTTGGCGATTGTCAAATGGCATGCGAAATTCTTTCTACAATGGCAATGGTTGGTTCCAATGGTTGACTGCAGGGAATGTATTCATGGAGAAACACATCTGCCTTACTGCGTCCTTTCTGCGTGCGCGTTTCGTGAAAAAAAATATTCCTATCCAAGTAATGTTCTCTTTGATTTTTCACTCTATCGGTTTTCTTCGGAATTGCGTCAGTACTCGGTTACGACTAATTGCTTGTGCTTTGAATTTTTATCGCTTGAAGGTAGGACGTAAGGTTTCTCCAGCCTGCAGTATTTGCGGTGTTGAAAAAGAGACGATCAAACATTATTTGTCACTAAACCCACTTTTTGCTGTCCAAAGATTTTAAATGCTCTCCTGTGCTGCAAACCGTTTTCCTGAAAGACGGTAAACTATGTCTGATTCTGCCAAAATCTTGGCATTTATATATGACTTACTGTTTGTATTTTTTCATAAAAAATAAGGCACTGGCGGTTTTCTCATGTTTTCGGCATTTTTCTCTTCTTCGTCTTTCCTAGTAACTTTAATTATTCATTTGCTGCTAGTTATATCATAGTTGTTGTTGTTTCGTTTTCTCTGACCCCATAATGAATGTAAGTAACTTTCGAAGGAAGCTCCCTCGATGAGCCACCGAGCCTTTGAGGTTAACTTCGTGCTGAAATATGTCTAAATAATAATAGCAATAATAAAAGAAGATTACATTTTTCTCCTACTGAAGGTTATATTACCTGTGCTGACAAGACTAAGAACCAGCAAGCTGCAGATGAGGCAAGCATCCATGAGTACTGGGTTTCTACAACCAAGTGAGAAGCGGTGCGCACATCGATGTCACAAAGGAATGAGGCTTTATATAAGAATGCTGAAACTAAAGGCGTTTACTTGCAGCTACGTGGAGACGTGTAAGTGGTTTCACCTTCAGCTGCTTTTTCCTGTCAAACTGGGAAGAGAGGGCGGTGTCGAAGAAACGTAGGTGTATAAGACTTCCGGCCACATTTTCAGAGCAAGAACTGATAGGCAATATTTAGGCATTGACCTTGATCAAATTGTAACATTCTATACCTAAGCTCAAAGAAATAAGCCAAAAAAACTTGCATGCTGAAATTTTCTTTTTAAAAAATGGTAACATATTTAGACAAAGTGGTAAACACCTTGCACCTTACGTGATATTACAATCCGTCACACATGGGCGGGAACGTGAACCAAAGGGTACAACCCTTATACCCTCCATGCATTATATCCGAAGTTTTTTTGCGACTGTGATGAGAGGAATTAAGCGCTGAGGCATCTGGAACGGAAGAGGCCTGGGTATGAGCCAAATTCCTCTAAGCGTGCTTTCTCTTTGGTAGTAATAAGGATGTAATGAGAAAAAGTGCAGAAATTAATGTAACAGTTTCAGTTCAATTCAATTTGATTCAGTTTCATTTAACTCACCCGAATATTACAGAAGCTGAGATGATTTTTACAATTGGGTTTCACAAAGCAGTATGAGGATGCAATACATAAAGTACAACTGAAAGGCGATTAGTATACTTTGGATAGCTTTTGTGTCGTGATCACCAATGTTTTTCTCCTCTTGATAGCCTGCGAGTAGATATCTCCTACTCGGCTTCCCTTGGAGTTGTCTGCTCTTTGTGTTTCGTTGGCTGAGACAAACCCTTGTTAGTCTCCCTGCCAAATATTTGCGTGAACTATTTAACTTTTCACCCCCACAGTGAGAGGGTCCCTTTAAGAGACATGCAACATATTTTTTTAACTTTTTTATCCTTAATATCCCCTGAATATCTCATCATATGTACTCAATTCATTATTCTGTCATAAATTTGCGTTATAAAGGTGACTTGGTGTCGGGGCCAAAAAGCCAATGCTCCAACGTGCTATCAGGCACAGATTAACTTTATTTCATTTGCGAAATTCATTAACGATTCGAAAGCGGCTGCTAAAAAAAATGAAATGCAGCAGCAACACTTGGCACTTGCTAAAAGTTAAAAGAAGTACTAAATTGAAGCAGTGCGTCCCTGCAGGTTTTCTCAGCTTTTCCATGCATACGCGAACCAATGCTGGATCTCTTTTATTCCAGTTCTAAAAAATGTATTCAGTTATAACGAAATGAGGCTATGAACGTTCTCCTTACACGGTAAATGGCGTGTCAATTCTGAAACCAACAATACGTCTCCTTGTAGACGCAATGATGAAACTGAACAGGAAATGAAACCAGCTCTGGTTGTCATCAGAAAAGCTGAAAAAGTTCAAGGTTACTTCTCTTGGTGCCAATCAATCCTGGTAACGAAAGAATGAATCAGCATTCAAAGTACTGTTTGAACAACTTTGGCTGACTTTCCAAGACGTTCGGCAAAATTTAAATAATAGCACGCATGCCAATAAATAAACAATAGTCTCCATCTGGTACGAAAATATGCACGGATATTTGTCCGCGGACAATGTCCTCGGAGCTCACGAACTGACAATGTCCAAGGACACAACCGAGCACGTTTTTAAAGCCATATGCAGTCTATTGTTTTTATTATCTTTGAAATTTCGCAACAGGTATTTAGGGAAAGTCACCGAATATTCCCCGGCTTTAGACTGGCGCATATTCAGTCACGTGAAGTGTTTACAACAACCGCGTGCGAGCGAAAATATTTGATGGATTGTAACACTGATTTGAAGTAGGTTCAGTGTACGATGGTTCGTGTCCAAAGCTATCTTACATTTGTAAAATATTTTGCTTGTCTCTTGGCCTCAGCACTTCCTTTGTTAAAATCCGCTTTTTCAGGGCCAGTTCCTCTCTGAAAGAACTATTCTTCGCTGTTACTGTCATGTGAAGACGAATCAGTTATGTACAGTTTCTTGAACGCTTTCTTAAACTGCGGATTAAACAAACCATATGATTATCGGATTCCAAAAACTGCTCGAAAACATCATGTAATAAACAATAACATACACCAAACGCGGTGCTGGTTTGCCGATTATCTCACAAATACCAACGATACAAACTGGTGTCCAACACAAAACATACACGAACACTACTGCGGCGAAGACTTTGACGATTTTTGTCTCCTTCGTACTTGTCGCCGCTCGCTGATAGTGTTGTCTGAGGCGTTCCAACTGAACATGATTTTGAATCTGACGGGAGCTTTTCCTCACAAATTTGAAAATCGCAAAATAGCAATATATTATAATGATCATTGTTACTAAAATCGCCACTGAGAGTAGAAAAGCAATATAAGAAATATCAGGGATATGCCATCCCATTGTACAGTCCGTGAATTTGTCGCTGAATTCTATCGCCCCCCATCCATACAGAGGAGGGCTGCATAGAAGGACAGGAACAACCCATGAGGTTATGATTATCGCATAGGTAGGTTTACGATCTGAAAAATACTTCACGAACAGGCTTCTTTTAACAATGATAAAATATCGATTAATCGCTATTCCTGCCATTGTCTGAAGCGAAGCCACGCCAAATACCAGCTCAGAGAAACCGACAATTTTGCAAGTCACGTGACCCAACAACCAGCGTCCACTGCGCAAGCTCATGACCCAAAACGGCAGGTGGAGTGTCGCCATGAAGATGTCAGTCCAAGCGAGATTCTCGATCATCATGTTGGTGACTGTATTGAGTCCAGGTGTTCGGTGAATTACCAACACAACTAGTGAGTTTCCGATTGTACAGGCAAGGCATATTAGGACTGCAATAGTCACTTCGATTCCGACTTGCAAAGGGCTTCGTCCCAGTGGATCATACTCTTCCAAGGCTCCACTACGGTTATTGACTTGAGGATTTGATTCATATATTTGATCCATTCTAAAACAAAATAAGCAAGTAAAAGCAAATGAACTCGTTTAAATTCAAAATTAAAACGATAGTGCACCTCTCCATTCCAAAACGTTTAAAAGACGGAACGGCAAAAATATTTTGCGTTAAGGCGCTGTTGTAAGACCTCTCATGCAGTTCTCGCAAATCAAACTAATCAGATTTCTTTTTCTTTTTCTTCACCACTTGGCTAGAAAACTCTGGCCTCGACGCCTTGCTACTGTGTTCAATGCTTTACTTGAACGAAGAGGACTTGCAGAGTTCCTTGGAATAATTTTATTTCCAACATCGTTTCTCATGTACCGTTGTCCCGTTAAGGTGCCCACTGTGGCGAGAATATACCCGTAACCGGCTGATCAATTAATGAGCGACAAACATACTTACTTGACTTTTAAAACATAAAGGCCATTTGAGACGATAGTGTATATTCCTACGGAACTGTCCAAGGCCTAAAACTGAACCAACGTTGTCCAGCTCGGATGAAACCCACGATCTCTCTTGAGATTTGACAGTCGGCTGTTTTTAAATTTTGAAAACCACATTCTTACCTTAACAAACACAGAAAGGGTTGCTTTCATTGTCGTTTGCTTTTGCAGATGCGCAATCGATAACAAAAAGTTTTTATATGCCGTTCAGAAGTAAATCATTTTTAGCGGCAAATGGCACACTAATATTATCATTATCATTATCATTGTAAATTTCTTCTAGGGTGAGTCAACAGCCTTCAACAAGCAGTTCATCATCTATTACCTCTCATGAAGAAAAGTTGGCACTATAAAGTAAATTCGTGGACATTGACAATGGTATCATGCAGTTATCAATTCTCCTTACTCGTCTTCGTAGGCTTCTGGATCGTTTTTTGGCCATGGAAAATCAGTTCAAACTGCAACGAAACCTGGTTCAGCAAATCGTGGATTTAGTCAGTGCCATCAATGAAATAAGACTTCTTGAAAGAAATCAAAACTCCAGTTTTCGTCAAAAGGCAAATCCAAATTTCTGAGGCGAAAGAAGCTTACAGAACAAGCCTGACTTTTTCTGTCTCGGCTCTCAGTTTTTGACTGACCACACACGTTGATTAAATAACGGCGAGTATCGTAGTTTGCACTCGTGTATTTTTCCTTTAAATGCATCATACAGATGATGGCTTGGAATGGCGGCAAAACATTCCGGCCCTAAATGATGGCAGAGTTTCTCAGAAACCGCACGAGTCAAGATTCCAGTGTCATTATGTTTAATTAGTTTAGAGTCTGAGGAAACTGAATGAAGGGACCCTGAAAAAACGCCAAGAAACAGCATGATTTTTCAAAACGATTAAGAGAATTTTCTTAATGATCAGAAGTTTCAGCTGCTTTGATGTGCTGGAATAACATATGATTTTAATAAGGTGAAATTTAATGGGTTTTTTAGTGTAAATAAAAGGTTCAAAAGAATAGCCGTTGTGTAAACGGGACAAGCCAGCGAACCTTATTATTTTTTCGAGGTTTAAGTACTTAACATTTCAGATGTACGCAATGCTGAAAAGTCCGCTAACATTCGGCCTTATCTGTACGCGGAGTCAAGCGAAAATTACATCAAACTGGAAACGCTGAAAACACTTTTAACTATGGTGTAAGAATATAATTTATTTGCACTAGGATGAAAAATAATTGTTTGCCATATTTCAATTTCATTGTGTAATAAATCTGATTAAGGAAAAAACGTGTTGAAAGAAAAGGAGTGTTATCTTCGCGGTTCGGTGAGGCATATTACATACGGAAGCTGAAGACGTCTTCAAATTAGGAGATAAAACTTTCTTCTTCTGTGTTGTGCCGGTGCATCTGATACGGACGACTTAATCATCATATCATATCATCATATCATACTCATTTTTCTTCGAAATATCCAAGGGGGAAAGGTGCAATGAGGTTATCTCTATGTGAAGCACCAACCCAAGGTCAGCACTAGGGGTGGTCACAGCCAGGGTTCGTTAGGGACCTCGTTACGGTCCCTAGTGGTTCTTTAACGTCCCACAGAATTAATTGTGGAGAGTTGTCCGGTTTATCGTCCTTATCCGAGAATACTACAAGTCTAACTATTTGCAGATGTCATTGGCAAAGGAAGCACTTTCTCCTCAGTTATTTAAAGACCCTGAGTGTTGGTCCAGCTAGGGCTTGAACCCACGACCTCCCGCACGGTAGTCCGGCGCTCTACCAACTGAGCAAACCGGTCGGCGGTCGATGTAACAGTTTCTATTTACCTAAAATTAGCCGATAATTCGTTGTCTCCCCAGAGCGCATCGTTCCAGTGATGATTTGTTTTTATTTCTTTAATATTAGAACTAATATTCCAATCCATCTCAGACCTCAACCCAGGCCCAGTCTGTTTTCATTTGCTTCAATTTCCTTGGTAACCAGGCACATGCGACTGCCACAAGTTTGTGCTCAGCGGTTGCGTTATTGCATCAGTTTTTTGCACATGGTGGATTTCAAAAAATAATTCATATCTTTCCGACTTCATTCGACGCCAGAATGCCGTTAAGCTGTAGATACTACAAACACAAGTACCCAGAAATTGACGATGTTGTCATGGTTAACGTCCGAAGTATCGCAGAGATGGGAGCGTACGTAAATTTGTTAGAATACAACAACATCGAAGGAATGATTCTTCTCAGTGAATTGTCAAGAAGACGAATTCGTTCCATTAACAAACTGATCAGGGTTGGGAGACACGAGTGTGTGGTGGTAATTCGTGTGGACAAAGACAAAGGTTTGTTTTGAACGATTATTGTCATTCCATCTTCAATCAGTATCTCTGACGCCATTTTGGTGCATGCGTATTGTCACATAATTAACGTGGAATACAAGTACAGAATTTCAATTGATTGGCAATGACTACATCAGTAGAAATGTGACTCTAATTTGACGCCCAATTTGTGCCATATAATTATGAGGAGGATTAAATGATGAGGATTAAGCTCAAAGACAAATTGAGCTCAGTTTAAATGTTTATGAAAAATTGGACGTCCCATTGAGCTGCAATTTCACACAAAATTTTATGTGAAATGAACAAATTTGTGATGCCTATGTAATGTTTTTGTAGGATATATTGACTTGTCTAAAAGAAGAGTTTCACCAGAAGAAATCAAGAAATGTGAAGAAAAGTTTACAAAAGCCAAAACTGTAAGTCTGTCATCCATTTGGTTACTCACCGTTAACGTTAACATTTCTCTCAGACATAAGCTTAAATCGACTTAGAAATCTTAGTGCAAATTATGTACTCTCAGTTACAGAGCCCTTATAAATAACTGTATTTTCCCAGAAGATCCACAGTGGCAAGATGCTATGCTCTCAATGGGGGAGCGGACAAAACAGAGTACTATTCCATGGAGTACCCTTGGATTTCCTAAAATGGAGTACCCTGATGATTTTTCCAAAATAGAAAGTCATTTAAATGTATGTACTTTGCCATGTACCTTGATTTGCTTTAAGCTCGCCCAGCTCAAACAGCATTTGTTGCTATCCAAGGCGAGTTTATACTTTTGGGATTGCTACAAAAAAACTCTAAAGTAAATAAAATAAAGGTATGTGGCATGGTACATTCATTTAAATGACTTTCCATTTTGAAAAATCATTTTCCTTGACTCCCAAATTATTTTTCAGGGTACTCCATTTTAGGTAGTCTAAGGGCACTCCATGGAATAGTACCTTGTGTTTTGTCCTCTCCCTCTTAATGGAGCTAAACACTGTGCCATCTTCTTGCTAAACCTTTTTTTTTTCTGAAACTGATCTTTTATCATTATAATCATTCTCTTGGTAGGTATACAGTATTTTGAGACATTGTGCAGAAATCTTGGAATACGATACGGACAAACAGCTTGAAGAACTATACGAGAAGACTGCATGGTATTTCGATGAAAAGTACAAGTCACCTGGAAGTTCATTTGATGTTTTTAAGTTGGCCGTGGGGTAAGGTATATGGTGTCTTCACACCATTGACCCAGCATGCAGTATGTTTACTGTGTGAATCTAAATACTATTTACTTTTATTTTGACATTTCCCATGTATTGGATTTTTCAGGGATCCATCAGTACTAGATGAGCTGGACCTTGATGAGAAAACAAAGTCTACTCTGTTGAGTAACATCATGAGAAGACTCACTCCCCAAGCTGTTAAAATCCGTGCAGATATTGAGGTGTCTTGTTATGCTTATGATGGCATTGATGCTGTGAAGAACTCCTTGCTAGAAGGACTGAAATGCTCTTCAGAGGATGTACCAATTAAGGTTTGAAGATCCAACTTTCTGGTAGACTAGTTTCTAGGCAGTGCATTTGGGAAATCCAGCAACCATTTCATGCACAATTATAATTTTCTCCATGGGACCTTAAATCTTCTTCTTTAGTGACCCTTAGCTTTGGGTTCAAGCAAAAGCTCAAGAATAATTCTATAAACTTTCAAAGCAGCCACCTTCCCCGAACCCTCACTCTTCCTTAGTGCTTACCAGCAGATAAGAAGATTGTAGAAACTGTATTGATGTCACTAGTGATCATGTAAAGCGGCTTTCACACTACAAACTAAAGTTGGCAAACTTGTGTTGGCAAACTTAAGTTGGCATGTGTGAAAGACACAACAACAGTTCTCAAACATGTTGGCAAACTGTTGGCAACAAATAGAAGTAGTCTCCATTCTCGCCAACTTTTTTGCCAACCTTTTTGTGTTGATAAATTTGTATTTGACATGGGAACGATTGGCAAACATGAGTTGTCGACTTTAAACCAATCAAAGTTTGTGCTCTATTTAGTTTAATACGTGATTTGCATGACACTTCACAAAGTGGCAGATGAGTGACAGGAGGAAGTGACATTTCAATTCATTGATGAAGTGCTCAATTGTCCAGCTTTGTGGGACATTTCATCCGCTATGTATAAAGATACAAAAAATAAGCAAAAGACAATGAAATAAATAGTGTAGATATAATTTTTGAAACCTGCAGCGAAGCTCTAGGGCAAGCGTACTATACGTGCCAAGGGACGGATTTCTGCTTTGGTAGGGTTTTGTCCAATGCTTTTTTTGGTTACTTCTCCGGCGATAAACAAAATAAAAGCAAGGCACAAGCGGAATAGGGCAGTGATTTTGCAAATTGGCCTGTGTTGTGATTTGACGCGTGTTTGATGTGTGAAAGCATAAGTTCGCTAACTCTTTCAAGTTTGCAAACATGAGTTGGCCAACTTAAGTTTGTGGTGTGAAGGCCGCTTAAAGGATTAGGGAATTAGATCTGAACAATCTGAATGGGTCTACTGAAACTCAAACTTGTACTAGTAATCAGATCTACACCCTAAATTGTTTATTTGACTGATCCTTTCTTTGTACAAAACCAGTGATTCTGTTCCTCTCCCTCCCATCTTTAATTCCATCACTGTCGTCACTTCTAACAAGTGAATGCTTCCTTTATGCTTAAGGTTTTTGTATCTTCATTAGCTGGGGGAAGGAGGCAACCAGCTACCTTAAACATTCCCACTTCTTGACTACCTTTGGTTGTTCCAGTAAAAAAATCTATGAATCCTTTTTTACTTGCAGTTAGCTTGTGTAAAGTAGCTAAGAGTGGTACAAGCCCTGCTGCTGTATATTGACTTGAGAACACTTTCAAAGAGCTACTTCAGCTCCATGTTCAACTTTTCTTCTCTTTTTTTAACATTATTCTTTTTGATCTCAACTTTACAGTCCTACCAATATAATTAAAGGTTCCTTAACAAGCCTTAATAATAATTGTTGTTATTATACATCAAACTGGCTATCTTTTTCTTATTGGCTGAAAGCGTACAGTGAATTTTTCAAAATCAGAGCCTGTGACAACATCTAGCTGCAAATTATACCATAATCATGTCATGGACACTCAAGGTCAGTGGTGGTCATGTCATATATGACTGCAGTGCATGGTGTCTAAGAATAATCGTGTCAAGTTCACGCACTTTGTGTGGCTTGCCATTGGTGAAAAAGCTAAATGACATCCAGGTTTGCAAGTAAATGTTTACTGTTGTGACAATTTTTCTGTTCACTGTATGATAAATCAATTATTAGAATCTCTGTAAGAGTTAATTATCAGCGTCAGCCTTCGGCTTCAGTTGATATCTCTTACTTCCACCTTGATCATTCTGGATAATCACAGAAACTTCACCCAAAAATAATTGTTTATTATTATTATTGCTGTTGTTTGGGTTTTGTAATTTAAACCATTACACTACTTTTCTTCCAGATAAATTTGATAGCAGCTCCATTGTACGTGATAACCACCACAACCTTAGATCGAGAGGAAGGACTCAAAGGTTTGACATTAGCTGTGGAAGCTATCAAAACTAGTATCAAGGAATTTGGTGGCGAGTTCAATGAAAAAGCAGCGGTAAGCTGTGTTTAAGAGAATCTCAGCAGTTTTTTCATGTAGTTTTTCTTTGTTTTTAGTCCATGGAGTAAATCTGGTTTCAAATTGACAAGAATGTTTGCATGAAAGTAGAATTTTAACTGCCCAAGAATTAGCAATTTTGCAGAAACTGCACTCACATCACATATATTTACTTTTTTCTTTTACATTTAAAAATATTCACCTTTAACCCTTTCCCTCCTAAGAGTGACTTTATAGATTTTACTCTCATATCTAATGCCATATCATATCTTAAGGGTTAGAGGGTTAAAAAACTTTCTCCCTTAACAATGTACTGGTCACTAAATATTATCAATAGTAAAAGAACAACAGCATATAGGGTTCCACAAATGAATGGATGAACGAACAAACAAATGCAGAATGGCCTACAGCCCCACAAGCTATAGCTCAACAGTATAGGAGACAGCTGGCTGGGTAAAGAAAGACTTGGAGGGGGGGGGGGGGTGTTACGAAAGCTAAGACCCCCGAAAACTAAGACCTAAGACCTAAGACCCCGTGGCCATCTTAAACTAAGCCCCCCCTAAAAATTTTAACTGTCAAAATTATGAGGTGTACAATAATTTCAAATGTGAAACTCACTTCGCATTTGGCCATTCCCTTTGTAAGAGCGCGATTGAGAACTGTTTGTTGCAACTCGTTATGTTGTTTAACCATTCATGAGGAAAGACCTTCAGGCGGATAAAATGGGGGAAAAACCTGCTAGCACTAGATTTCAAGGCTGGATATTGCTCGAGAAGGTTCGGATCACACAGAAACTTGTCAAATTCGCAACACATGTCCATTCATGTTTCCGCTGTTGACCCTAGGGTTTGCGTGACCTATTCATTACAGTACCAACTGAATAATCTGTACCCAAAATCTTCGCCGGGAAAATGTCTAATTATGCTTTAAACACCAGCATAAAGGGAAAGACATTCTGCACTCGATTTAAGCTCAGTAACTGCTGAAAATAGTGAGCAGTGCTCGTATATTGAATAGGGTCTTAGTTTTCATAGTTCGAAACCTAAGACCCCTTGATGATATAGCCACTGAAAGCATGTCAGTTGAATTTAGAGTTCCATCGTGACAGTAAGTAATGCAATGACAGCAAACTGGTGTGTATGATATTTGTTGAGTATTTAAAAAAGGAACAAGGGCTCCTTCCTTTCAGCTTTGTTATCACAATGTAATAAAAAGTCTTAGGTCTTAGTTTTCGGGGGTCTTACCAGTAGTTTTCGTAACACCCGACTTGGGGGGTGTGAAGTATAATTTAAGGGTGGTAGGGTGGAAAACTTGCAGGATTGTCACTAGGATTTTAAGTAGATGGATGAATGGGTTGAAGTAGGTGGCTACAGATTATAATGAGCATGAAGCTCACAAATGCAGTTTCCAGCATTTTGGGGCAAAAGTAATCAGCATGGTCTGATTGATGGCAGATATCTGCCGGCTACTGGCTCCTAGGATTGTCACTAGGATTTTAAGTAGATGGATGAATGGGTTGAAGTAGGTTGCTACAGATTATAATAAGCATGAAGCTCACAAATGCAGTTTTCAGTATTTGGGGGCAAAAGTAATCAGCATGATCTGACTGATGGCAGATATCTGCCGGCTACTGCCTCCCAATGACAACCCTGACTAGGAAATGTGAAATGCTGTATTGATTGTTTTTTTTTCTTCATTTATTTCAGCCCAAGGTGGTGACAGAGAGTGATGATGCTGAACTTGCCAAACAAATGGAGAGATTAGAACGAGAAAATGCTGAGGTGGATGGTGATGATGACAACCCTGATGAAGAGGAAATATCAGAGGAAATATCTTAAAGCAAAATTCAAGTTTATATGATATATTGTCTTCAATACTAAACAGCACGTGGCTACTTCCTGAACAGTAATCTAGTCCTGGATTAGTTCATAATTATATGTACAGATTAAAAAACTTTTCTTCAAGTCATCCAAGGCCATGTTTGCTAACAGAGACCCAGTGAACTTACAAAAAATCCTAATTAGGGAAAGATTTTCATGCAGCCCCATACATTAATAATACAGCATCACTGTCATACTACCCTGGTTCCGAAAATGGAGTTTGAGTCACAAAATGCGTGTATAATATTATATGGGGTTGCACAGAAATCTTGTCCTAATTTGTGGCCGAGAGAGCATTCATTTTCAGCCTCTGTGCTGTAGATTAGGTGGATATTACAGCTGTATGAGGCAGTGATTTTATGAGCATTTTACAAAGAGTAACTGTTGACTCTTTAAGGCCCAATGTGAACCAGAAGCAAACATCTGCTTACAACACTAACAAAACATGCCATGGGGAAAATTTCATGGACAGTGTGAAAAGCTTTCTCAACACCACTGAATTCTCTTTTTTCAAAGAAGACATAAAATTTGACGAAAACGAGATTAACATTAAAGCCACACGTATCATTGCGTTCATGAAGAGCTCCCAATAGTTCAGTGTTTAAGAAGGATGTTAAGCTGTCTATGTGAAAAGACCATTCTACTAAATCTAAGCTGCCTGTCTATATGACCGCTTCTTCCTTTGTTTTCCTGGAGCAGTACGCCGTCATACTCTCAGAAACAATTCGTAATCTCACGGTTGCGGCACTGGCAATTCTCGTCGTAACAGCTCCTTTTTTGATCAATTTAAGCGTCTCCTTCCTGGTCTTCTTTGATTTCGTGTCTTTGATATTTGAGTTGTTTGGCATGATGTGGCTTCTGGGTGTGTCTTTGAACTCCATCTCTATGATAAACCTGGTGATGGTGATTGGCTTTGCAGTTGACTACAGTGCTCATGTGGCCCTTGCCTTTGTTAAGGCCAAAGGAAGCTTGGTTGATGAGAGAGTACTGATTGAAGCAGTTACCCATGTAGGAGCAAGTATCTTGCTGGGAGGTAGGACTACTGGCTAGATCTCAAGCAATAATATATCATATTGAGCTCTACTTAAAACCCCAAAGTCACACATTTTCTCTGATGACATTGTTAATGATTTGAACTCGGGAGTCATAACTTAGTGAAACACAGTTGTCCAGGTGGGTGTGGTCTTAAGAAGGACTGTTTGAGATAATAGTGACAAACGTCTCAAAGTTGATGGTGACTTCCGTTCAGCTTATCAAAACGTCAGGCAATGTCACCTTGAGTAGTCCCTCTCCAGCTTACATTTACCTGGAAGACCTCAACAAATCATCATTTTTGATGACTTAGCGCAGTAGCACATCATGCATCATAAAGTTAATAGAAATAAAAAAGGCCTTCTTAGGAATCGCTGTGGCGTATTTTTCTCAGAATTGCAAAATTGGTAGTGGTCAGGGCAAGAAATTACCCTGTAAACGTTAAATTAAGCGTGACAAAATCCACATTATTATAGACAGGTTGAATAACATTTGTCTTCTACAAACGTTCTTCTAAACTGAATGATTTCATTTAGGTACCAGCAACCGCATTTTCTAAGTCTGAGATATTTCAGATCTTTTTCAAGATGTTCTTTAGCATGGTGTTGCTTGGCCTACTCCATGGGCTTTGCTTTCTGCCAGTCCATTTATCAATCTTGTACAGCTTCGCCTCACTTTTCCATAAAGGCTATAGTACTCAATTGTGTGACAGCCAAGTTGGAGTGGCTTTTGACTTGGAGGGAGCCCATGCTAACCCAATCACGCCTCAGCGAGAGACCCTTTTGGATAACTCTGGCATGAACCTGTCACAAGACGTCTGTGGAGACACCTTGGACCACATTCCCAATAAGCAGCATAATGGTAGTGTTTTAAGAGGTAAGAACAACCATTGTGCTGACAGGATACGAAGGGGAAGTGGGCATGCAGTACCAGGACTTCCCGCGTACATGTGATTGGGAGGGAATTAATTTCCGGTGCTAACAAAAGAATCTGGTGGGTGTACCCGTTCTTAAGGGGGAATGGGGGTGTGGTTAGTCATAATTACATC
The DNA here is from genome assembly GCA_948470475.1 of Galaxea fascicularis. Classification (NCBI taxonomy): domain Eukaryota; kingdom Metazoa; phylum Cnidaria; class Anthozoa; order Scleractinia; family Euphylliidae; genus Galaxea; species Galaxea fascicularis. The sequence continues at coordinate 3,229,557 of OX419345.1, read as the reverse complement.
TCCCCTTAGAGAAAAGAATGGCCCTTTGCCCAATAATTTGCAATTACAATAGATACTAACTACTTATTAACGGACAGTGAGGTCTTTACAGGAAAGTCTCAAACAATACGGGCTCCTTCCCCTCCCCCAGTCCCCCGCTCGGCTCGATTCGCTCGCCGATTTTTTTTCGCCACGTTTTTTCTTTTCGCCGCATAACCCCACTGCGGAGCCTGGTGCCAGAGGCCAAGGTTAATAATTCAGAGTAATTTACTAAAATTAATAAGGTCTGATCTGAAAACTTTTACATTGTGGGGAATTTGTCTCACGGGCAGTTTTCAACTCGGAAATAGCATATAGCCATTTTCCGAGTTGAAGGTGTGAGGACAATTTGTTAAATTTATGAGTCCGCTGACCAGCCGTTAATGCGTATCGTATGAACTAACTAACTACAACCAAATTATTACGATCACAAAAATGCACAAATGAAGAGACTTTCATCAAGTTACTAGACACAACTAAAGAAAGATAGTCAGATGAGGGGGGACTTTTGAAATTTTTTTCTGAGATAAGGGATACATTAAATTTGACCCTACAACGACTTAATCGTACGTAAAATACTTCGCTTCTATTTTGGAGCTTTTAGTTATGAAGGTATCAAAACTATATATATGCTCGCGCGTGGCTTATAATTCACTTACCGAGTTCAGTGGCTCGTTGCCACTTTGATTAATTAAAACTTTCCGTTTAATGCCACAGAAGAGGAACCGTCAGAGGATGCCGACGCCCCACCTGTTGATTCTTTCTTGTCAACAACGAGCAATGGTGTGGAAGACAGTAAAGAAGAAGAGGAAACGAACAATGATACAAAGATGTAATTAGGAAATGGTATGAAATCGAAGCCATATTTGTGGGCAGTCGAGTGACTAAACGTGAATGCTGTAAAACTGCAAAAAGTGATGAAACACGGAAAGGCGCGAAGAAAATTTACATCCGTTGGTAATTCCACAAAGTACAACTTCGAAGTAACGGCCTTACAAAATACAAGTGAATAGTAGAAAATTAAACGAAACTAGTATACAATAAGGTAAAAGGTAATGTTGTAGTAGAATATATAGGACGGTGTAGAATTGATGGGCGAAAAACTAAAACTCAGCCCAGCGAACCAATCAAAATTCAGGGCCATTGAATTTAAGATATCATTATCTTGAGTTGATAGAGCGGTTTAATTGAGTGTCTTAAAAACAAAACCAACGTAGTTAACCAATGAAAACAAGCGTTACCAACGGAATAAACCAATCGGGAGTTAAAGTCATTCCAATTCCATCCGACGCTAGGCGCGGGAAATTGCGTGGCAAATGCGGGGGAAGATGCACGGGAGCGAGTCACGATTGGTTTTTGTTGTGCTTTTCATTGGTTAAGAAAATGGCGTGAGGGTTTTTTTTCCAGCCCCACTTGCAAAACTATGCCAGCTAAGGCCCGTTTCAAACGTCGTGCTGCTGCCGTACTTAGCTGGCTCGACTGTAGCACGACTCCAGCACGACTTGGTTTCAGACGTCGAATTAAAAGCTGTTGCCGTAAAGATGCGTCAAACCATAAAAAAAAAAACGGTTTTGTTGACTTTTTAAATGCATTCAGTATAATTTATGAATTCAGTTCAACACAGCAGTAGCACGACGTTTGAAACCAAGTCATGCTGCTGCCGTGTAGCACGGCAACCTCTGCCGTGCTACACGGCAGTAGCACGACTTGGTTTCAAACGTTGTGCTACTGTCGAATTTAATTCGATCAATTAAGTTCCACACAGCAGTGGCACGACGTTTGAAACGGGCATAAAGAACATTCCTGGCAGGTCAATTGGCTACAGCAATAACTTCATTTCTGTGCTTAAAATACTTCTCATTAATTCTTCTTTCTAGCTTTTATAACCTAAGATCAAAATTATAATTCTCGTTTATTTCCCCTACTCATTTATTATATAAGTAGTAGGGAGAAATTGTTAAAATATCATCTTGCATGATCCTGTCCTTAATTCTCATGACCACTCTGTTTTATAAAGTGTTAATAATACAAGGAGAACTTTGATGCTGATCACTCTTAGGGTGAGAATTTGGGGTTCCATCAACATGACATCCCCTGGCTGATAACTTTGTCTATTCTCATTGCCTGTCAGCTGGACAATGCATTGATATCATAAAGAGAACTTACATACTAATCACTCCTGGGGTTTTAAAATCTTCTTACAAAAATTGTTTTGAACTCAAGGCTTCTTTCTTATGATGCACCTAATGTTTCACTTTGCTTCTAAGTTAATTGTAAGCGAATAACTTAAACGGAGTTTTTTGAGATATTTAGCTTGTTACTGAGGGGCCTGTTTACGTGGAGGGAGGGTGTCCCGTCTAACTGAAATACCCTGGGAGAGCCAATGTCTCCTACGTTTCTTTAGAAAATGCATTGAGGCATTTACATACTAGACAGGGTAACCTGCCTTCCTGGGGTTCCCTGTCTGCCTGCCCCGGCACCCTTCTGGGAAGGATAGCTTTTTGCCATCTAAATGGTTCATGCCCCGAGGTGAGAAGACCGATATATTCCAAGGCAGCTTTTAACGTTAACTGCATCTAGTAGCTATGCTCAATGAATAGAGTGCACAATAATAGCCTTAAGACACTGAAAAGCGACCGTTAGCGGAACAAGTGATGGAAAAATTAAAACTTACTGCCAAAACATTTCTTTTGTCTGCCATATTAAATAGCCCACTGACCAGCCCGCTTAAGTGAGTTGCATGTAAAGGTGGGCTCTGTTTTAACCCTCCTAGCCGGGGCACCCTCCCTCCATGTAAACAGGCCCTTAATCAGTAATATACTGGAGTGTCTATTTCATCACTAATGAAGACGCTCAGAGTAGAAAAACTGTTTCATACGCAGATGGTCACACAGCTCTAGTCTTCATCTTGCCAACTTAACGTACAGACGATGAAGTGAGCGGCCTGCTCTTTAAAGTGCCCCTAACCCTAAAATAAATCATTGCAGTTTTGTTTTTCCTTTTTTCACCAAATCTTGACTTTTTATAGGCTTTAAAACTGAGCATCATTTGTTTCACAACTGAGTCAGAAGGGGCATGGACCTATTCCTGATTTGACATCACAAACTGATTTGCATGGCATTAATTCTTTGTAAACATGCATGCAAAGTAGATTGTGACATTAAATCAGGAATAGAACCACTCCCCTTCTGACTCGGTCATTAAACAAATGACGCTCAGTTTTGAAGCCTGTAAAAAGGGAAAAAAAATACTGCAATGCATTCCAAACAGGTGCAAAGATTTATTTTAGCAAAAAAAAAATATTTTGGGGTTAGGGACACTTTAAGAGCTGGCAGTTTTAATATTGCTACCCTCATATCACTGTGAAATACAACTACTGTAAGGCCAGCAATAAAAATATTTATTACTCCTTGATTCCATTCCAAAAGTATGCCCTCCAAAGCATTGAATCTGACAAAGCTAAGATTGACCTTCACTAAAACTAGGTAACTCACTGTCTGAAACTTCACCATCAACAAGAGTTCTTTCATTCAAAGACTCCTCTGGAAGCAAATCCCGTGACAGCAACAAATTGTTCCCATCAGTTTTTCCTGCAATGCTGTCAAATTCCTCATCCATTCCAGCTTCACTTATCCTGCTTTGCTCTGTTGGTGTTGGCAGCACTTCACTGTTTTCCTGCTTCACATCTTCTGGTTTCTTTTTTCCACGACGAAGACCCAAAATCTGTTTGGAAAAAGAAAGCAAACAACAATATTGTTGACTGATAACAAATAAAACCTTGGTCCAGCAAAGCCTGTTTTTCCACTATCTTTTTTTCATAAGCATGCAAAATGTATCTTGTTTGAAACATTTGGTCTGTCAAATGACATCCTAACAAATGAAGGGCTTTCTATTCAACCACTGTGACAGCTGGCAGAGCTCTTTCGCAGGTTACAACTAGAAAAATGAGAACACAAAAATATTTCTGGGCTTTTCATCGTCTAAAACCATTCAGATCCACAGTAAAACTACAAAAAAAGACATGACACTGCAGTTTAGATCTTTGTAGCATATGTCTTAACAGATTTTCTTAGTTGCACTGTAAGCCCCACTGAAAAGTCCCCACCCCCACCCCCCAAACACATACCTCCACTTTGGAAGTCTGATTCTGTCAACTAGTTTCAAGGCTGTGCTCCAACGAAAGTAGCTGGGAGCCTAAAGAACCTATAAACCTTTGCGATCCAGGGCACCTAGCATTATATGTTTCATGCAAAAACCAATATTTCCTGGTCTTCCAAAGGCAAAAGTAAGTCACCAGGAGCCACTGGGCTCAACTAGAACATGGCCCAGAGACTGGTGTGAAGTCTGAACTTGTGGCCTTTCACTCAACAGGCTGGAAGTCCTGTCACAGATTAATGGCTTACCTTCACATAATTAGCAGGGACAATACCCTCCGTGCTGCCATCAACTGAGCCTAAAAGCCATCCTCTGATGCGTGGTTGTTTTCCCTTGGGGGCAAGGCGCAAAATGTTGCCTGCACGAAATGACAACTCTTCTTCCCCTTCACCATCAAAGTTGTACTCTGCTCTTGCAATAACATGGTCTCCTTCCCCTAGAAATAAGCGGGCAGCATTAAAAGTTACAAACTATAATGCTTGGCTGGGAGTTACTATGGTGGAATTGCCATTAATCAGCACCTACAGTCTGTCATACTGCTAGCAATAAATGTGAAGGTGTAAAAAGGCGCCAGAATATGCATCATGTGGCTATATCTACATGACGTTTCTCTCCAGTGTTCACCATATGATTTTATTTTACTGGATAGGTGAATTTGTTAAAACATCAACTCATTTTACCAAACAGTCAGCAGGATTTGTCAATGAAAGTGTAAAAGTTCACTTGAAATTTGAAAACCAAAATTTATTTTCTCCTCAGTGTCCACCTCCAAATGACTTTATTTTACGAGAAGGAATAACTTCTTAAGAGATCGACAGTTCTATCTTTGGCCTTTTTCTTAACTGTTCATGAGCTATACAATACATTGGGACAGCTATTTTTCAAGAAATTAGTTACTGCTCATTATGGGAGCTTATCATTAAAGGGAAAAATTACTGAATGCTGATTGGCTGAGACAGAGGGCATTTTTCTTAATCAAGGGCATTTTTAGTACCGGTAATCAAGGGGGCTGATTACTATGTTTTTTGTGAATCACTTCAAACAAACTTTATAATGGCCAATGTCATTCAGTTGAAGTTAAATTTGATTTTTTTGGTCAGCACTTTTCAGAGACTTTGGTTACATGTAAATCGTATTGAATCGATTGATTCGCTAGATTTGATTAAAAATTGTACTTGCATTAAGTGGGCATCCAATGAGAAATGAATAAACCACATGTACAAATTATTCCCTTATTAATATTCCCCTTTTAGTAATAAACAAGTAATCACATGTTTGTCGTAAAATCATCACTTGTATTTTCAGGAGTTGCCGTCACGCAACTTCTGAAAACATGCATGATGATTAATCCTTAATTTTACTCTGCCCCATGCAATTACCTATACTAAAACATACCTGTTTTCCAATCTTTAGAACTGCTCTCATCGGTCATAAGGGATTGTAACAATTTCCATATAATGAGTGGTGTACCAAGTACAACTCCAAAAAACAACAAAATTGGCCATGATATTGGCTTCTTAGAATCGCCCACTCCAGGACCCGTGGATGGAACAACAGCTGTTGTTGCTTTCTCCCATAACTCATCTTCCAATCCTTGGTTATGTGCAAAACCTAACAAAGTGCGAATTTTTCTGAAGACATACCGAATGGCCTTGAACAACGTGAAAGCTCCAAGCACGCTAACTAGATGAGCTCTGAGTCGACTAAAATGGTCAGCCATGCTCAAAACAGCAAGAAATGAGTTATGCATGGCAAAGTGAGTTGACTCAAGCATCATTGCAACAGATCCAAATGCTTGAACAATAGATTCAATAGACTGAAATGCTGCCCTGCTGCTCTCTTCTGCTCGGCCCACAAAAGAGCTAGCTCCTGATTGGTTCAAGGGGCTGCCAAAGCGGTTCATGCCCAGTCCATAACTGCCATAACCTCCATATCCTCCATATCCTCCCCCATACATTCCATAACCTGGACATGAAAGTAAAATAACACTTATCAGGAATACAAAATACACTAAAGACCCTTTAGTGAATAACTGATATACTAGTTGCATTCTGATTGGCCAAAAACTTATGGTTTATTGTACTCACCTGATAAACTCAGACAAAACTTGTGAAACTCCTTGTTACTGCTGACAATAATATTTTATAAAAGCAATAAACTGCATTTTCTATAGGTTTCCTTACGTAACAAACCCACGTAGGATTTGTGGGAGGTTAGTTCAGATATCAATTACCTCCAAATCCTCCCCCAAACGTACTTCCATATCCTCCATACATACTACCGCCATAACCTAAAATAAAAACAAAAATCTAGCTATATGAACAACAAAAGTGGCAATTATAGAGCTTTGATGAAGCAAGTAGAGACCACCAGGGTTGTCATTAGTTGACGATTGACGAGTAAAATCGTCTGGCGTTAGACAGAGTAAAATCTATAAGTGCCATTTGGCACTATCGGGAGTGAAAGGGTTAAAGCTTATTAAAATAAGCTAATTTAGGTTCAAACAATAAACTTGAGCGAAGTGAAAACGCGAATACCATACCATATCTGGACCCTCCATACATCAGTCCACCACTCGATCTCTGTGCCTGAGGTCTTGGAGGCAAAGGAGGTGCTTTGGATCCCGGTATAGACGCAGAAGATGTGCCTTCCATTTCGTCCAAGTAGCGAAGGGCATTCGCTCTCGGACCGCCAGCCCCTAACGGGAGTCTTGATGGTGAATCAAACGACAGCGTGTTGGACCTTGCGTTTATTCCTATTCCCTCCCATGGTTTGGGCGGAGCAGACATCCCCTAAACCGTGATTTTGATCCCAAAAGTTCGGCACTTGAATGTCATCTTGATTTTTTTCCAAGATGGAGTATTTTTCTAAGCTAGTGCCCAGTTTCCAATACGTCGAGGCGGGGATGGGGCTGGGGCTGGGGTTAAAAGTCCACCGAGGAGTGGACTTCATCACCTGTAAGTAGTTTTCTAAACAGTACTTTATTTCTTCTATTTATTCATTTATTTTAAATCAAAATTTATCGTGAATAATATTACCCACCTCGAATAGCTGTGCTAACTGTGGGTAACAAATATTGTACAGTTGTGTTTTCGTATATAAAATAAAGATTGCTGAATGATACAACTTTACCCGCACAAAAAGTATTATTCCTCAGCCCCGTTGAAACCATACTTTTATTTAAAGAGTACAGTTGTACACTATATTGTTTCTTATAATCTTTCAGTTTTCAGTAACCTCTGAACCATCAAATTCCCATCAAACTTCATCATCAGCCCATGCTACGAAGTGAAAGATCCTTTGCATGATTCTTTTTTGCTTTGTTTTATCTTGTTCCCTTTTGTTTGGTTTTGATTCGCTACTTTGGCTTAGGCTTCTTTCGTTTTCTTGTGGGACGTTTCCTTTTTACCACTGCAGTGGTATTGGTCATTTCAATTTTCCCAAGAGAAAAGTGAAAGTGCTGTTCTTCGCTCAGAACATTTTTATCGGGTAATTGGACGTCAGTCCTGATATTTCATCGCCATTTTCCATCAACCCACTCCTCTCTAGCTCGAGCTTTTCTGAAACCATTCCCCACTCCTAGAATGGAGGAAGCAGGGTGTGGGGTTTGTTGTAATGCAGACGGGCTGCATCTTTAGTAAAGAACACAGGGTATAACGATCACAAGTATTACAGAATAATGATAATAATAATAACTTTCTTTTAAGTCTCAAATCTAGCTGAACACGAGTGCTCTACTAATTGGGAGACTGTACATCAAACTCTAAATTAAATCAAATGTTGGTTTTTGAGGAGAGGGGAAAACTGCAGTACCCGAAGAAAAACCTCTCGGAGCAGAGTAGAGAACCAACAAACTCAGTCCTCTTATGACGCCGAGTCCGGAAATCAAACCCAGGGCACATTGGTGGAAGGCGAGCGCTCTCACCACTGCGCCAACCCTGCTCCTCCTCTCAAGAATCAAGAATCTGTGGGCTGTTATGTGGTGATGCTGACAAATTTTCTCGTCCAGAGCCAACCCGATAATGGCGATAAGTATGCGCTTTTCAGTGGTGCTTTTTTGAGGGGGCCCACAGGATCACGAACTGCGGGATCTGTGGACTAACGCAAATGGCGGGATAGGACTCTTATTACCTCTTGAGCGCTTTATATGGATAGACCCTTAACCGTTGAGAATTTTCTGTCAAATGGAGCAGTACTGAATTTCCTTGTTCTGGAGCAAGAAACTACGCATTTCTATGGAGGGTGGTTATTTCCTTATTAAAAAAAAGTAAATTAAATTTTGTCGATAAGGCCCGCAAAGAACTTGCAGTCCCCACGAGGCTGCGAAGTGACATTGTCAAAGTTAAAACCGATAGAATATTGACGTTTCCTCCTGCCAATAAGAACTAAGAATGAGATGACATGAGCTGTCAAGTTCTTTCTTGTTGTTACCACACACCATATTGAATGGCCATGCTCTTGACCGCTAACAGTAGCCCAGATTGGATTGGCTCATTCATGGTTTACATTTGGGGTATGATGGCAGAATGAAATCCAATTTGGTGCGTAATTTTCCAATAGTCACGTCCCTGATTTTATTGTTCCTGGGCACATGTTTGCAAACCAACACTTTCATCTTCAAGTTCAGTTTGTAAAAATTCTTTACATTTACTTTAAGAACAATGGTCGTGAGAAAAAAACAGAAACTGGGTCATGAAAATCTACAAAAAATGACTTAATGCAAGAAATAACAGGACAGAAATTAAGTTTGCTTAATGGGTTTGCTGCAGAGGGTGTAATACTATAATATAAATTATACAGAGACAGAAAAGCAAATTGCTCAAAACAATGTTTAATTACAAAAGCTTTCCAGCAAAAATGATAAAAATATACTTCACAACTGTACAAAACAAATTCATAAAAATCTATGTACAACAATAAAAGAAAATTAGAAAATACATCAGTAAAAAAATATTAGCCCAAGCATCGACAAAAACAAGCACACAATGAAAATTGATGTGTTGCTTCTAAGTATTGTTTATGTACAACCACTTCAATTTTTCTCTCCCTTAACAAGTAGCACTCATTGATGTTAAAAAGATGCATCAGTTCTGAAAGAGTGTTCTGATGTTGACTTTTTAGTATTTGACATTACTCCTGCCTTTTGGTATTCTGCCACTCTCTTCTCAAAGAAGTTTGTTTTTCCTTCCAAGGAAATGTTTTCCATGAAGTCAAATGGGTTTGGAACATTGTAGACCTGTTAACCAAAAAATGACAAATGACTTTAGTACTGCAGGAAACTAGTTTAGTGTTGGTATAGAAGTTTGTTTTTGGTGTTGTAAAAGATGAGTGAATTACACATGGTCCAATTTGCAGTAAGCATGACAAATTTCAAACAGACCACCACAACTCTAGATTTGCCATACTAAGTAAAACTACAAGTTTTGATGGGAAGCACTGCAATTCAAAAATTGTGAAATGTCACTTCACACCTTTCTTTTCATGTTCCAAACCATCAGCTTGGATGAAAATTATGAATTCTTTCATTTTCACTGAACAGTTACGAGCATACAAGACAAGAGAAATCAAAGAACAGCCCAGTTTTACACTTTGTTGAAATACAGTTTATGTCCCCTTCTGTAGTTCACTGAAAGAAATTTCAGCATTGCAATCAAATTTTTTGATCAAGCCTCTTTCACTGGTATGTAAGTACTAAGAACAAGTTAACTGTGTACTGGGCTAAAATAAAATTACCTTAGAGCAGCCAAGAGCCACCAGGAGTCTGTCAGCGACAAATTCAATGTACTGCTTCATCAGAGTGTGGTTCATGCCAATGAGTTTACATGGGAGGGCTTCTGTGAGGAATTCTTGCTCAATAACAACAGCATCCTTGATGATTTCCTTGATCTTCTCCTCTGATGGTTTGTTTACGAGATAAGAGAACATCAGACAGGCAAAGTCACAGTGAAGACCCTGAGAAGAAAGAAACATGATACATTGACTTGCTTTGAGTGATAATGAACTAACAACGCACGAGACAGTTGTTTATCAGTCAATACAGTAAAAACCCATGGGTAAGAACCTGCGGGCAGAAATTTCATATTTGTATACCCTAAAATATAAGAACCTGTTTAGCCAAGCAAAATTTATTATTGATGATTCCATCATAAAATGAATGTGACCAGTACATTAAGGCAAGAGGACTTTTTTTTGTTTTTGCATTTTTTACTTATTCCATTTATTATTATATTTTGGAAAAGATACTTAAGTCTTGAACAAGGCTGATGACAAGACAGTTATAAATTAATACTGTGTGTCATAAAGGACCAAACCTATTTTTTCTGCTTGTACAGGAATGGTTTCTACTGAAAACTTAAGAACCTACTTTAGCCTAAATTGCCAATAACTACCCCCAAATAAAGAACCTGTTTTGCCAAACTTGGAAAAATGAAGGTTCTTAATGCAGGTTTTTACTATATCCTACAAGACTGACAATACTCTGTAGTTGGATGCCCAAAATCTCTAAGCCCTTGAAATCCAGGCACTGCAAAAGTACAGCTGTTCAATGAATGGGTTGAACATTTAAATTATACATACCTCATCACGGCTTATGAGTTCATTTGAGAAGGTAAGCCCTGGCATCTTGCCCCTTAAAGAAAAAAGAAAAAACAAGTTAACAGAGTTCAGAAAACAGGGTTACAACTTTCATCTTGAAGGGGCACAGTATTGAAATAGCAGACTGAATTGGAAGATTCTCACCTCTTCTTGAGCCAGAATATAGCAGCAAAAGATCCAGAGAAAAAGATTCCTTCCACAGCTGCAAAGGCAACTACCCTCTCACCATAAGATGCCTGTAAACAAGACAAATCATGATTTACAAAAGGAATACACTTATGTTTATCCTGTCTTAATTCTGCAATCAGCAATGCTGCCATATGGTGATGAAGCAAGCCCACAAATAACAGTCAGTCATCAGACAAATGTCTGGTAAATTTTTTGTTTTGACTGGCCTGACAAATGACCGGCTCATGGACAACAATTATTTGCAGGCCTGTAAAGCAAAAGGGATCATTTCATAGAACAATTTTACAGGTTTATTAAATATCAATGTAGGAAACAATAGATAACTTACTTTTTGTGCTGGCCAGGTCTATTTTACAGGTCACATTCCACAGGTCAGAGGAACAGGTGACTGTTTTATCCATTGGTAACTAAGGCAAACAGTTTCACACTGATCCAAAACAAATTTTGGATAGTGATTAGGGCTAGGAGACTCTTTTGGACTTGTTTATTTATCTGTAGCACGGTGACCTGTACTTTGACCAGTGGAATGTGACCTGTAAAATAGACCTGCCATTTTGTGCTTTATGGCATAAAAAGAAAGGCCAGACAATGCATATTTCTTGCAGTGTCCTGCCTTGCTGGGCCCACAGCTATGTGCAAAAATCAAGAATTCTCTGTTGTTCTACTGCATTAGCATTTAGCACTACTTATTAGTATATAAAATGGGCCTGTGCAAAATCACAGACAAAAGAACTTACTCTCTGTGGGTTGATCCAGTTTAGTGCCCACTGAGCTTTCCTCTTGACACAAGGCATCGTTTCAATGGCATTGAAAAGCCGCTGCCTTTGAAACAAGAGATAAGGTTAATGCTGAATGACAAGCAAGCACCATGGATCATGCATAACATGCACAACTTGGTGACTGAAAGCAGCCAGCAGAATTTCATAGTATTTGTACCTTGGTTAAAAAAAGGGAGGACTTAAAATGAATTTCTTAAGCAATACTGCAGTTGTTAACATAGAATCTGCTGCCACAAACAACTCATAAATTAGGCAAGAGGTAATAGATAAATGCAGTTACAACTGCACACCTGACTTACTTCTCAATAGAGTCTTCAATGTAGGTTTCAATCAGAAGACTATACATTTCAGAGTGGATGTTCTAGAAGAAAAAAGTCAACCAAATTTAAATTTTAGTTAATACTGTTTGTAGCTGTGAGGTATTCAGGATTCTTCAGAGTTGTTTGAACAGAAAAAAGCAACTGGAAATATTCTCCTCACCTCAATTGCAATTTGGAAACCATAGAAACATCTCGCCTCTGGAACCTGGACTTCTTGACTGAAGCACTCAACCAAGTTCTCATTCACAATGCCATCACTAGCAGCAAAGAAGGCTAGGACGTGTGAGATGAAGTACCTTTCTTTATCCTAAAACGAAATTGTAATGCAGGGAGTTTAGTTACAACAATGCCTCCTTAAATTACCAGTAGTTACTGTGCAATATATGTGGTTGAAGTTAAATTCTTAATGACATTTAAAGAAAATTGTGTCATTTCCAGTAAAGAACTTTTTTTAAACTCATTTTGATAGCATAGTTATTTTTTTGCAGACAATTTTGTTAGGTTCCCAGTTGTCATTTTTCTGTATAGAAGATCTTGCAGAGTTGGGGAAAATGAACTCTGACATGAGCAAGGTTTAATTCAAATCTCACCGAAAGAGATTCCCAGTCATCTTTGTCCTTGGAGAGATCAACTTCCTCTGCTGTCCAGAAGGATGCTGTTGAAACAAATGAAGCTAATCAACAACATGGAAGTTACTGCAACACTTTAGTTTCTTGGTCAGCTGAGGATTTTTACTCATCAGTAATTATATGCATAATTCCTGGACATTGTTCTCCCACTTAAATAAGTAAACTTACTTTCCTTTGATGTTATGTAACCACACACAAAAGATTTTAACTCATCCAAGAGAACTTTGAAAAAAAAAACGTATTTCGGTTTGCCTTGTTTTCTCCCATTGAGATTATTGAACTTGATTTTACCTCCTGTTTTTCAAAGAAACGGGGTTGAATTTCTTCAGGGGCTGGCTTACTGTACAAAGAGCATTCAAAGCTTATGTAACACCGTCCACAAGATTTGAAAAGAGACGAAAGAGCCAGAGCAGCCCAATGCAGAAAAATTTGTATCCTTACCTTCGGCCTTTTTGTACATGTGCCAGATGTCTTTATACTGAATGGGTAGCAGGACAAACCGGTGTGGATTTTCGCGAAGAAGTGGTTCGCTCTCGGTGTTGAACTTCGGTTTGGACTTGTAAACGGGTTTCTCAGGACCACGATGCTACATACAAAATAAAAAGAAACTAATTTAAATTTAAATACACATGAAGGATATTAATCAGTTCTATGAAATGCACCAAATAGCCTGCCGTTTAGGATTTAGCGCCAAAATACCGTTGTAGTCATAACGAACTTCTTTTGTTAGTGAGCGTGGGTTTGAAGATTCAGCGAAATGACCAAAAAATTCAGACCTACTTTACCCATTTCAAATAAAATACTAAAGAAATCACTTTTAACAAAGAACTTGCGCAGGTTAAAGCATATCAAAATCCATGATTCCAGAAAAGTTCGTTATATAATGCACGTTTGCATGGAGTAAGCAGTAACTGCTTAATGGTTTGGAACTCAAAAATTAAGACAACAAAAATAAATTTTTACACCTCGAGACGAATTATCTAGGAAGGCTTTGCGCAATTTAGTTATGTTTTGCAGGCTTTCACTCCCACAAACGGGTAGAAGTCTGCCTCGAAAAGTTCTTCTCCCGCCAAAATCAGTTATCGTTTAACGTGACCCATACCTCGTTGTTCTTCTCGTTGCATTCGTCTTCCTTTTCATTGATATGTATGTCCTTGATGTTCTTCGAGAGCTTGCTGAGGTCGTCGCTCTTGACTATATAGTTGAGTTCACCGAGCATGTTGATTTACGGAGGTAAAACTAACTACGAGAAAGATACTAACCGGCAGAAGATGCAATGTACAATGAAGCAGAGCAGAGGCAGAGGAAGGACTGATCGATGGAACGACGCGACGCTAGTTTTGAATTCGCGCGGGCTGGATGATTCCAACAAATTCAACCAATCAGCATTGTCTTCACATACGAAATGCTGTCTGTAATTGGCTAGTTTCGTTCCCGGGAAAAATTCTCTCTTTGACTCTCTCTGAATCCTACCATATTTGGAGGACAATAGCGGAAACAGCGGGAAAAGAAACTCAGCGCCCGCGAGAGATAATTCAGTGGATGATCGCTCGAAAAATCCCCGGATAATCCAGCGCCATTTTATTTTGCGCTCTGCAAGGTTTGAAATAAACAGATATTGCAAAAGCAAATTTTGGTGAGTTTTTTCTTATTTTCTCACATTTTTCGTTGATTTAATTCTGAGAGACGTGTTGCTTAGAACTGTAGCTAACATAACTCTTATCGCTTTTTTCGGTTAGAAAGGAAAGATGTCAATGTACGGAATTGATGGCAATAGGTCCCGTTGCTCAAATTTTTGGGATGACTTTTTGAACTGTGTTCACCGTGTTGGGCGTAATCATCAATGGTCGTTATGCAAGAATTACAGAGAGGATTATTTTGAATGCCTGCATCACAAGAAACTGGTAAGCTGGCAGATAGATTAAACGAGGTAGTTTCTAAAGAAACTGTGGTCTTATGGATGAGGTCGCCAAGAATTTACCCCCCCCCCCTAAGAAAAGCAGATCAAAGTGCCGACACAATACCCCCCTCAGAAAGAAGCTAAATTTTGTACTTCCCCTCGGAAAAAATCGCAAGGTCAACGAATGCCGACTGGCTCACCCCCTGAGAAATGACTTAGCCCACCCCCTTCAGAAAATGTCATCCATAGGAGGGGTGTGGATATTAAATGGAGTGGCCCATGTTGTGTCGATGGGGGAGCTGTATGCAAAAATTTGGTTTTATCAACAGAGTTGATAACGTAAATTGACCACCATACAGGGATTCTAAAAGCTAATGTTTCGAGCGTTTGCCCTTCGTCAGAGCGAATCAGCAGACAGATTATGCGATTAAAGTCAAATTTCTCAGTTCTTTCACCTGAAATACTTTGTAGCTGGCTGATAAAAAGTTGCACTACCTAGATACCCCCCTGTTTAATTTAACACTTCAAAACAGACTCTAAAAACTCTGGTATCAAGTTTGTATTGAGTTACCCCGGCTGTTGGTTTGTCCCTGTTTGTTATGGTTTTTGCTGTAGAGCTTGGAACTGTTGGAAATTGCAAATGGTTAACACATTTTCTGTTCGAAAATTCTGATTGGAAATTTTGGACTGCCTATTTTCCAGTTGGGCACACCAAAATAGGCTTATTAGCATTTACATTCCAACCAAAATTGTTTGGTAAATGGTAAACAACCAGGATAATTGAAAATATGAATGTTTATGAAACCAAAATAAAACTGCGTAAATCATGGTTCAGGAAATGCTCTGGTTTGTTACCTGGCATGCATTTCTTGAACCCTCTCCCAAAACGTTTTGGGTGCCATAATTTCCATTTTATCTAAAAAACTAAGACATTTCCAGGTATGAAATTTTGCAACAAATTTGCCCAAGTAAAAGAGCAGCTTTTTAGAATAAGTGGATCACAGTTTTTGAGATGGCTTATTGGGCACAAAAAGTTTACGGGACTTTCAAGAAACAAGCCCCTGGCCCATGCAAGTGTGAATGTTGTGTTGATTTGTGTTTTGAAGTGAAGCACATTCATTTTTAGAGCATAGTTTGAGGGAAAGTCATTTTGATAAGAATCTTGAATGTGACTAATAATTATTGATATTCATGAAAAAAACTGGGTCCAAAGAGGCAAGTCAGGATAATCAAGCTTCTGATAACGGAGGGTTGACTGTAAGTATAAATATGTCAACGAGTTTGTCACAGGACAACATATATGTGCTCACCTCCTCTCTGGAAATACTATGACCTTTAATTTAGATAGCAATGTCTGCTTTTCTTTCTTGTAGTATACAAGAATTGCAAAGATTCAGAAACAAAAAGAGAAGTTGATCAGGGAGGGAAAGTGGCCACCAAAACCAGACACTCCAGCTACACAACAAGCAGAATAGCAATTTGTCAGTGATCTTGTATGCAAGTGCGGTGATGATTAAAAGAGTTCCTTGTTTGTTAAAAGGAATAACTGGTATGTCCATTTGCAAAAGAGACCAAAGCCTGTACAGTCCTATATTTTGTTATCAACTCCATTAGGCAAGATGTTTATGTGTAAATCTGAAATTACATGCAGTTGGATAATGTTCAGGGTAAAATGTTAGGCTTTTTCTGAAGTGGAAGACTGTGAGATGAAGAATGAAATCGCAGTATGTTGTCTGAATAAAGGTTTTACAACACCATGAGTTATCCATAAAGCTGTCATAATGATTTATTTACATGTAGTTTCAGTATCTACAGCTGTCTTTCTTGTAATTGAAGTACACAGCAACCATTAATCCACAGCAGCTGCAGTTGTATCAAGGTGAAGTTGCTGTTACACAATGGTGTTGGCTTCTTAGATTATTACCCTCTTGCTATAGAGAGCATGGCACAAACGTTTACTTAACCTATGTGACACTTATATATACAAATGTATAGACAGTTATGATTATTGCACCAAAAGCTCATGAATCAGTGTTCTACTTCTTCTCTTTGGTACACCCACTGGTTCTATATAGAAGTTTCTAGTAGGGTTTCAGTGCAGCAGATGTCGTAAGGGTGCAGTGAAGGCCAGCTTGACTTTATTTTTAACAAATTATTATTACAATAACAACGGCCTTTGTAAGCTGCAGTTATGGCTATTCTAGGCGGGCTACTTAAACTAAGACTATATATAATAAGCTCACAAGAAATAAGAGAGATTGAAACACATGCTTAGAAAGATCAGTTAAAGTGCATGTCAACAGTTATCTCCTTGGTTTCAAGAATCTGCAGAAACAAGTGATTTGATTTGCATTTGCAGGGTGCTTGCCTTGGCTCACTGTGGAAAATAGATTGCAAAATTTTACTTTCCATGTATATTCTTTAACCCATTGGCATCTGGAACTTTCGCCGAAAATCACGTTTTCAAGCTAGTCGAGTCATTTTCTTGCCACTATCTAGCAATTAAGAGCTAGAACTCACCACAAAACCGTTGACAAGTCGTGCACTACGCGGCCTTCTGCTCCAGGTGCAAAACAATTAGGGAGCTTAAGATTCTACGACGGCGACGGCAACGAAAACGTCATTTCAAAATACAACTTCTCGTTTGTGTAACTCTTCCCCGATTATTCCAATTTGTTTAACATGAAAAATGCTGGCGAGCTGTCCAGGGCCTATATTACCATGAACGATGTTAAAGCAAAGAAAGAGAGAGAAAAACTTATCACCATACGCTCACGTTCTCGAGAAAACCCGAAATTTGGTCGTTTCACGTTGTGTTTTGCAGACGACGGCAAAGAAATGTACCAAAATGTTTTTTCTTTCTCGTTCCTTACTTTAACATCGTTCATAGTAATATAGGCCCTGGACAGCTCGCCAGCATTTTTCATGTTAAATAAATTGGAATAATCGGGGAAGAGTTACACAAACGAGAAGTTGTATTTTGAAATGACGTTTTCGTTGCCGTCGCCGTCGTAGAATCTTAAGCTCCCTTTAGCTTTCAGAGTACGGGCATGCGCAGAAAGCAAAATTTCACAGCAGTCTTGACTTTTGCTTTTCGCTTTCTCTTCTTCCCTCTTTTCCCGTTCTTTTTGCCTCATTTTTTTTTGGGCTTTTGCTGGGTATTGAGTGGGCTTTGTTTTGATGGGAAAAAGTTCTGGAAAAGCGTTTAGGATCCTAGGATTTGATGAAAGGAAAGGTAAGTGGGTGGTGGGGGCAGATTTTTATAGGAATTTTTGCATTCATGTCACTTGGTTTTTTGCCTTTATGTTTGGCTCCCTTGACTGAATCATGCTCAATCTGGTATGGTTTCAAAGATCTCGCTATGATAAACACGTTAGTCAACAAAACTATGCTTGCCCGTTCAAACTGATGGCGTCACAGGCGGCAGAAGGCACGTCGGTCTGCCAGGGCGCATGGGGGCGCATTGGACTTAAATGGGTTAATCCAATCTTCACAAAACTCATCTGTTTAGTTAATGCGTTAGCACATTTTCAAGTCAATTTTTCAAAACAGTGATATGAATTTACGTTTTTCTAGCTCTAGATGATCACATGTTATAGGTATGAAATCCTGGCATCCTGTCATCCCCAACTCAACCAGCTTTCTATGTGCTTGCGACCTCTTGACAGCTGGTCACAGTTTCCTCTCATTCAGTTAAGTTTGATGAGTTCCAGTGAAGAGGAGAGCCAGTTTGTTCCATTGCCCAGGAAACTGTGTTTCTTTAATGGACTGCTGTCTCTCAGCTGCTTACCCTCTCCTTGGTTACACCTATTCTCAATAATCGAAATTAAAGGGTTAAGCACTTGTTTGACAAAGTGCTTAAGACATGACAAAAAACACCACTACCTTTCAATTCTAATTGATTTGCCCTCACTGAATAGTAAATGAGAAATAATTTAATTGTCTCTTGCTAATTGCCTAAACTGAAAATTATTGTAAAATTGATAGATGGTGTCAAGGGCCATGATTGGACGAATGGTATTGTTTTGAATGGAAAGGACAAGTATGAACATTACTCCCAGTTCTGGATCTGCCATTGAAAATATAGCTTCCGACTTACTGATAATATCTGACCAGGCCTTCCTCTATCCCTTTCAAATACTTGTTGTAGTAGGATGTCACATTGACTGCAAAGTTCCATATTTGCACCTGCAATAAAGTAGATGGTTGATTTCTTGGAAAACTGAACACTAAAAACGATTTCTGAAAAGGCTGTTTTTGGTTCCTCAGTCCATACCTCATCTATCTGTCCTGTCATGTGCATAGCACCATTCTGCCCTAAGAGAAGGTTGGTTTCCACAGAGGGAACTGAAATGTTACTCATAACTTGTTGTGCTTTGCCATTAACAAACAAAACCTAAAGAAACAATGAAAAGTCCAATATTAGCGTGCAAATGTTTTAAAAAATAAAACCAATGTATTCTTCTGGGCTGAGTTGCTTGAAGCATGGTTAGCGCTAACCATTGGTTAAGTTGTATTTAAACCTATAGGTTGCCATGGTATTTAACCTCCGTTTGCGCTAACCATGCTTCGAGCAACTCGGCCCTGCAATATAAATTTTGACACATGAATGATTATGCACCAAGTGTCACAAGAAAGGATGGGCTCTTGTTCAGGGTTTGGAAGATACTGGAAGAATTATTGTTAAACCTGGCAGGCACACTTTTTCATTTATTTCCAGATGGAAATTAGGATCAGTTAGCATAAGAATGTCACTTGCATTTAAGTGAGACAATGTGCAACCTGAATGACTGATTGCCAACCATAACTGTCATACTACGAGCTCAGGACATCCACAGTGCACAGACAGATCAGTAGACCAAAGGTGATGTCAGAAGAGTCCTTCATTTCTAAAAATACCTTTACCTCAGGCAACTTACAATAATTTATTGAAAGTTAAAGAGGAACATCAACCTACCTGCTCCTGAGTCTTGTTGTTGTATTGCAAGGCAACATGAGTCCAAGTATTGTAGATGAAGCTTCCATTGAGCTGTTGTCTGTTGTTGACGCCACCAAAGAGCCTACCAGCACGTACAGACAGGTGTATACCTTGGTACATTCAAAATAAATAATTATAAACAAGTCAGTTGAAGAGCCTGGTTCAGAAGCAACCTATAAACTCTTTTGGTTTGCCTTGTGTTTGTTTCTTTGCTTGTCCAGGGTCACATTTTTTTCAAAAAATTATCGGGTGCATTTTTCTGAAAAAAAATTCAACGGAAAATTCACCATATTTTATTATGCTGTCCCACGTCCCTCAATTTTGTATTTTGTTAGGTGTAGCAATGGAGTTGATATACCTACCCGTTCCTTGTTTGGTACCAAGGATGGGAATCTTACCAGGACTGCTACAAGCTGTATTAGAACCACAGCTGGCACTGAAAGGAATGGAGAGAGAGTAGAGAATAGCAGAGCATAGAAGACTTAACATGGATTCACATTTGACAGAACATGCCTGCTCATAGCGAAGTTTTTCTTACATGTTTCAGTCTACTGCAGAGGGGAGGGTGAGGTTGCTTTCTAAGGGTTTTATATTGAGTTTTATTTTGTCCTAGACCTGCTTCAACTTTTTTAAAAAAACAGGACATGAGCTGAGAGTGATTCTGTGTGAATTTTTCTGTATGCTTTATATCATATAGAGTACAGTGTGTTTGCATTGACCTTGGATTTCAAGTCATACCCTACATCACACACAAAATTGAGCACAAAACAAAAAAAGACTAGGTTTTATTGATGCTGAAGTTAATAGTATACCCAAGTCGTAGGTGGGTCATGCTGCTGTTCTCGTAAGGTCTCACATTATTCCCTTCAGCTGACCAAAAGAACAAACAACACAAACAATGGACCTTAGCCCTAAAACAATAGAGGTGCAACACTTCCTGCCAATGAAATTTAGAGCTTATGGAAGCTGCTGGACTACCGTCGCAGGTAAGCACCAACCAAATCACAATAAAGTTTAAATGTGGAATGCTACCAAGAATACAACAGTTTTGCTGCTCTGCTCAAGGTTTTGTAAAGTTTAACTCACCTGAATGAAATATCATCAAGAGCAACATCACCGTTTGCCCCCTTCCCCTTTGCAGCTGTGATTCGTACAGCTACAAGTCCACTGTAAACCTAAAATATTGAATTGAAATAGTATTTTGATGTACTGGAAAGTTAAGGAATCACAAATTCCGTTGTTACAGAAATGATCTTTATCACTTGCATGGATCGAAGGATATTCAGTTTTGAATGTCAAACGTTTCCTCTTCCTAACCCGTGGGTGGGTGGGTGGGTGGGGGAGGGCATGAGAAAGAGTCTCTGCCATGCCCCCATGGGTTAGGGGAGGAGATGGCTGACATTTCAGGCTAGTTATGAATC
>OX419345.1:3191074-3203574 GCA_948470475.1 Galaxea fascicularis | reverse complement strand
TGTTTGTTTGTTGTTGTCTAGCGTAGATAGTGTGTGTTCTCATTGTTTGTTTCACAAAAAAGATTGTTTAAATAACAATAAATAAATGCATGTTTACCTTTTGAGGGGTGGCAAATGGTAAAATCCGAGACCAAACATGCAAGACAAGTTTTGAGACTCTTCACAAAGGCTGTCGAGATTTTGAGTTCGCATGAAAAGTTTAGGAGACCCACAATTTTAAGGGTACCATTCGTCACCCCTCGTTTGGGTCTGTTTGGACAGGAAGTGGTACTAGTTGTGTGAACCAGTGTAAACATTCAAGTCTGAACTTTCTGTCTCTCATAGCCCTCACAAATCTCAGTTCCCCTCCTTAATTTTTGTGCTTCCTAGTTTTGCAAAACACTATTACATTATATTAAACGTTTTTTCCAATTCTACCCTCCCTCTCTTTCCCCATATCCTTTCCCCAAATACTCACGGAGAGATCCACATATCCTTGATACCATTTATCACCTTGATCTCCAGCCTTCCAGAACACAGCAAACCATGTTTTATCCACAGTCTTGACTTCCACAAGTAGCGTTCCCATTTCACTTTTGTTGGTACGATCACTCATGTGGTAAAAGAAACTCATATTACAGCCATCACCAGCAGCAAACCAAGGAGTCTCAAATGAGGCCTGCAACAAAACAAACAAATGTTGTCAACATACCGGTAATTGTTTGCAGCTCTGGGATATAAAGGAAGTGCACTGTGCATTGTTCACTACAAGTGGTTTCTTTTCCACTGGAGATCATAGTTCAAAGAAATGGCCACATTAAAATCTCATAAGATTAAAGGGTGGTTTTAATGGGTAGTTTTTAGCTGCAGACAAACCTAAAACATGAGTTTTTTCTTTTTGATTGGGAATTGGAACAATGCTCTTGTCTGCTTAAAATGGCTGATCCAGAACTTCTTAGAGGGGCCTGCAGGCCAACATTTAAATTGCTTTGACTCAAATTGAGAAACCTTAGCCGTGGGGGTGTGTTTTGTTTGGGAATGAGGTTAAGAATCCTGGGCCAATAAGCAGCCACTTTCACCAATCCACCACTCACTAAAATAAATTAAATAAAAGTCGAACAAGTGCACACACCCTACTTCCTATAGCAATTCCTGATGCTTCCAGGTATGCATAATATCCAGAACCACTGGTATGATCAGACGATGGTCCTGTGTCACTATTTGGGGTACTCCCTCTACCCACTTGCCATTCCTTTTCATCACTATCTGTAGACTGCTTCAGGTATCCAATGTCAGGAGATTTTTCACCAAAGTTGATTGGTGGCAAATTACAAACAATTTTTCCACTAAAAAAAAGGACAGTTATTGACTAGGCAAATTATCATTAACTCTTACAGTGAAATTCTCTTACAAACTCAAATAATTGTGATAAGAATAAGCACCCTCTATTAGAAATAAGCAAACCTAATTTCATGCCCAGTATCCTTTGTCAAAGTTCCTTGGAGACTGATGAGAATCTCTGTATAATTTCTCCCATGGATCATGTGGCAAATTAAAGAATATATCTGCTTACTGAGAGGCTACCAATTAAACATATCCAAGGGCCATTCATTTTTAATTAATAACATCACACTTATATTGTGATTTGAAACAATAGTTGTGAATACAAGTGCATGCATGGGTCATTTTAAGGAGATAAATGCTTTTTCTCTCTCTTCTTCGATTTACGAGCCCTCCTGATACTGTATTAAGACACCATCAAAATAGGTACGGTAAGGTAAGGTAAACTTTATTTTGCCAGGGTGGTAACACAAAATTAAAATCTTGATCTCTACTCACTTTGCTCCAGCTATCCATACCCAGATTGACAGGGTGAAATTGCTGGACTCTCCCAAAATGTCACTAAAGGATCCCAAATCAGTATAAGCATCTTTGCCACTCAGGCTCAGTGCATAATCTCTGATCTGGATGAAAAAAGATAGGTTAGAACTTAAATAGCAGGTAAAAAGATATCTGAAGCATTTGGAAGATGTAGTTATGCTCAGCATTGTATGGATGATTGGAGGAGGGGGTTGAGGAAATTGCATGGCTACATGCAAAAATGTTTCTCTTGCATGCAATTCCATAAAGAAGCCGTAAATGAGAATCTGTACCAAAACATTTGTCTTTGATTGTAGATGCAGTGCAAGCTTGATTTGACAAACCTGTAATCGATATAATGAACTCCTCAGTATAACAAACAGTGTTCTTCAGCCCCAAACTAGTAAAATGTAAAACTATATAAATGAACCTCGATATAACAAACCAGTTTCAACAGTCCCTTGCAGAGGTTTCAAAATATTTTGGAATAGCTGTCTGAGCTAACCAAAGTAGGTGACGACCAGATGAACACTTTTTAATCATTTGAGTGAAAATGTAAACAAAGTAGGTAGCAGTGAGAGGAACATTGTGACCAAGTAGATGATGGATTTCGCCAGTTGCCGGCTTCTAATGAAACCCCTGCCATTGGCACTTTGTTAAATCAAGGTTCCACTATAGGAAAAAATTCCTACCTCGGGAGAGCCTGCCAGCAATGCCGAGTAGTACACTCCAGTCTGCGAAAAGACGTACATGCCAAGACGACCCCCTCTGTACCTCTTGTCAATTATGTTCCCAGAGTCGGATAACAGCTTACTTCCCTGTTGGCAAATAAGGAGTTATTATCAGTGAAGCAATGCAAAGATACACCTACCTCTCCAAAATTATCTGCATAGTATGCATATAAGCCCCCCCTCCCCCTTCTGTCTGTGTGTGTGTGTTAAGGGGGGGGTATGTTCTGGAATAATTGTACATTATACTACTGACTGACTTGACCTTGCAATGAGTACTGCTAAAATATATAGCCCTAAATCAGTAACATGTCTCCAATAGTACATGATACCTTTGGGATACGCAGTGCACTTACTTCATACCAACGTACACGTATTCTTCCAGAATCTGGATCATGCAAGATCCTCCAGCGATATGCCACACCCACAGCCCACCTTGGAGAAGGATCATGCCACAAAATATGTGATTGGTTGATGGTGTTTCCTGTCTCCCACAATGCATCACGAAGCATTACACCAGGGCCTGTACTGGATTCAATGGCCTGAAGAATTTTAATTAAAAAATATTAAAGAGCAGATTAACCTTCCCATTGTGTGCTTCCAGAAAATATCCATATTCCCCCCCCCCTCAGAGGGTGTTTTGGTTTCCATGCCCCCCCCAAAGATTCCAATTTGGCTCTGATCCATACTTCTCTTAAAGAATGTTATTTACTTTTGCACCCCACCCCCTTAACCCTTTAACTCCCAGAAGTGATTAACATATAACTTCTCCTCACAATTTCAATACATTACAAAGCAAACA
Source organism: Galaxea fascicularis (assembly GCA_948470475.1). Classification (NCBI taxonomy): domain Eukaryota; kingdom Metazoa; phylum Cnidaria; class Anthozoa; order Scleractinia; family Euphylliidae; genus Galaxea; species Galaxea fascicularis. Next base: position 3,200,205 of record OX419345.1, on the reverse strand, counting down.
GGTGATGAGAATACACAAATTTATCAGTTGGTGGGTGTTACCTTAACATAACACGAGATTCTCAAGTAATTTACAAGGAAATCTATGGCAACCTGAAGGGAGAATTGATGATCAGATCTTGGGAGTTAAAGGGTAAACCCTCTGCGGGGGAGTTGTGGATATTTTCTGGATCTGCACACGACGTCTAGCTCCCATAAAGTCACACCCAATAGAGGTTTCAGCATAATTCTGGGGTTGGGGAAACAAGAAGTAGGACTCTATGGTATGAACACTTAATATGAGTGAGCTATTTTGGTCAAGTTTCAGGATAGGGTACCATAGGTATCAATCACGTTATGCCCCTTCAGTTCAACTGAACCTAGGATTTTGGCTACTCCAGAACCTTGCCTCCCAGCTGAAGTAATGCTATTTCAATAAGTATGATACAAGCATAGATTAACATCCACAAATCCTCAACACCAGTTGATTGTATTGTAATAGATGTGCACACACCATAAGATTAATTCCTTGTCTGCCAACAGCTCTAGGATAAGGTGCTTTAGATTCTAGATTGTATGACTGAGTCTTTCTCTTCCACGAGCAAACATAAAATTTCCTACCAAGAAATGAAAGGAAAATTAAGATATACATAATGTTCACATTGTACTCATTGTTCCAGTTAACTTTCAGAGTTAGGGAGTCACGGAAAATTTTTAAGGGGTCATAAGACACGGGTCTTCCCTAATTTTCTTACTTAACAACTCTGTGTGTCGGGTCAGGGAGCCAGATTTCTCGGGTTTTTGACCCGAGACCCACTGCTTATCTGGAACACTGTGTACTGGTGATGCAATCCAGCTAGGATGCACAAAGATTAAAGTAATAGAGACAAGGCTCTGCTCTAGTGGTCTCTGGTTGCCCCTGGCAACTTACTTTTGCCTTTGGACAACCAGGAAATATACGTTTTTCACACTAAACATATGACTGCCCTGGATTTCAAGGGTTTAGAGAGTTTGGGCACCCAACTACTATTCCTAGAGCACAGCCTTGAGAGATTACTAGCATGGCCTTCACTGTGTCTCAGTGAGATGCTAGTCCATTACACAGAAACCCTTAACACTAGTGCATTACCGTAAAGATTTGTGTATAAGTCGCATTCATGTATGAGCCACTGATCCCCAACTTTCACGTATGATTTTAGAAAAAAATAAGAGCTCCAAAAAAGCACTCTTGTAAAAAAAAGTTGGTTGTTTGTTCATAGATGTTAACAATAAACTTGACGAAATCGAAAAAACTTGACGAAAAAATTGTGTAAAAAGCACAGGAGAATGACTCAAAACATTTGCTTGGTAACCATGCAGTCATTTAACATGGGAAGTCTGAAAGGGATCCAGGTGTGTCACAGGCACCCAACCACAAAGCAGCCTGGCCCTCTAACCCTAATGAGACAGTAATGTGTCACAGGATACCAGCATAAAATAATTAATATTGACATTAATTACCACTAACAAAAGTCTAATGAGCTAACTAGATGTGATCCAGATCTGCATTCAATTTTCTTTACCTTTTCTTAGATTAGCATGCACAGCCAAAAATCCATGCCCTTAATCAGTATGTGTCTTTATCTGATCACAACAAAGAAACCTTTATGCTTTAAGTTTAACAAAAGTAGCATAAAAACCACATGCTTTGGGATGCCTCATACATACTTCATGTAGGCTGTAGGAGGACCCACCTAATCATAAGCATAACCACCCTCTCCTTGGTGAATACTGTTTCTGACAAAAACAAACATTTTTTAGGTCCTACCTGTTACTCTGATAACCAAAAACAACTCCAGCAAAATCATCATCTAGTTTGTCAGTTATAAATAATGTTCCTCTGTAGTCCACATGCCCAAATCTTGTGTAGCCTACCAAAAGGCCTGGGTTCCTATGAAACAGAGAGATCGGAGGGTGTCTCACTAGTTGAAAGTGTTTTAAACAGTCCATCTTTATTAGTCAGTAATAATGGTAATTGTTTAACACAACTTTGACTATGGTTCTGCTCATTATCACTGAATCTCTGACCTCTGACATAACCCTCTTGAATTATAGATAAACAACTATCAGAGCACTAAACCCTTCTCCGAGTGACCAGTTAAATGAGAAACACTATATACCTATTTGTGATGTTAACTCGGGCAAGCCAGTTATATACTTAGGTATACCATGTAACATTGATGTTAACATTAATTTTTGTCAACAACTCCTTACCCATTAACAGTTTGCACAATTTCTCTTCCATTGTCAAAAACATTCCACTTGGGAGGTGATTGAACTTTTCCCACACCATCTAAAATTACTTCCTGGTACAGACTGAGGTCAGTTTTGTTTAAGAACCTATTTATTGGATAGTCATCCTGTGGAAAAAAAATTACATTTTATTAGCTGTAAGCTAGACAGTAATATCAAAAAATTACTTTCTTACAGCTACTAAGATGGATAGTCACATAACTTAAGTTTAGTTATGTGACTATCCAACAGTAACACCAGCAGTCAATGGTTTCAGTGACACATCCCAGTTGAACTTCACTGGATCGCCTGCCAGAACATTTATTAGCAACAAGGGATGGACAAGCTACACTAGGTTAGACTACACTACCAGAAGACTCACTTTCAACCCTAAGACCAGAATTCTCATTTCTTGCCTGAAAGATTTCCTATAGAAGTGGTAGGGAGAAATTATTGTTACAAAACCAAGCAAATTCATCTTGTGTGATCCTGTCATTAATTCTCATGGTCACTCCATTTTATAAAGCGTAGATATAACAAGGAGATTTCATGCTGATCACTGTTAAGGTTTAAAAGCTTTAAAGGATTGGGTCAGGGATCATACTGACCACAACCCATCGCAATTATTTACTCAGGGTTGCTAGATAGGGTTAGATTGGACTGAATTAAATTACGGAGGGTTCATATGCACAATCAGGCCCCGGTCGTTCAAGCCTTGGATAGCGCTATCCACTGGATAAATCACTATCCAGCTAATTCCACTATCCACTAGATAGATATTTATCCAGTGGATAGCGCTATCCAGCCTTTGAACAACCGGGATCAGGGTTTTATTTTAGAAAACACGTTTGTTTGTTTTTTTTTTTTTTCAACATAGCCTATGGCAAAGTTTCAAGAGCATCAATGTTATATTAATGTTCAAGAAACATTTTTATGCAGGTGACATGTTGAAGAGAGATTACCTGATAATCAATGACTGAGTCACCATCACTGTCACCAACACAAGCATCCCCAGTGCCAGCACCATCACCATCTGTCTGTGTAGGTTAAAACATTTAGTTGGAGTGAGTGAGAGTTGACTTGTCAAAATCACTTAGCACAAAGCATTAATTACATGGTGGCACATTTAACAGCCAGTTCAATACTGTCATTCACACTTACTCAACAAAGAGCAAGTAATCAGAACCTTCAAGTGATGTTTTCAAGTTAATAACCAAAACAAATTAAAGGGTACTTTCAGTTTTATTAGAGATGTCTTAATCAAACTGGGGACTGTCAATGTGTATGTGTTGATGAAGTACTATCCACCTTGTATTGTTGAGAAAGGGTACCTCTGAGAAAAACTACACTACAGAAAACCCAGTAGGAGGGACATAATTCAAAACACTGTCAGTGGCCAATGCCTTTTTTCAGCAACAACAAAGAAGAGAAGACTGGTGAATGTGAGTTCATAGAATCTCATTCATCACTGAAGACTAGCTCAGTTAACAAATGCCATCAGTGCTTTAATAAAGAGGCTGCGTTAATATCTAGTGAGATACAACAAATAACACAGCCACATCCTAATTTCCATTCTTTACTCTTAAACTCACCTGATCTGCATTTGATACAAGTGGACAGTTGTCATTTGTGTTCCAAATGCCATCTCCATCTTTGTCATTATTGCAGGTATCACCAAGTTTGTCATTTTCAGTATCAAGCTTAAGACATTTAAAGACATAAGAGTTAGGAGCAATAAATCATGGGCATATGACAGGGATATTATAGACTTAATGTCCAAGATCCAGACTCACTGCTAAGTAGACAGACTGATGCATAGGCCAAACAACTGACCAACTCACAGAATGACTAACTCACCAACTCACTGACTGACTGACTGACCAACTGATTGATGCCTGACTGACCATCTGACTGCATAACTGGCTGACTGACTGACTGACCAACTGATTGATGCCTGACTGGCCATCTGACTGACTGACTGACTGACTGAGTGATTGACCAACTGATCGATGCCTGACTGACCATCTGACTGCATGACTGGCTGACTGACTGACCAACTGATTGATGCCTGACTGACCATCTGACTGCATGACTGACTGACTGACTGACTGACTGACTTGCTGATTGACCGCTGGATGCGATACAGACAGACGAATGAACGAACAGATGAATAGACCGATGGCTGGACAAATGGACCTGTAGACTAACTGATGGACTGACCTACTGCCACTGACCAAGTTATAAATTGAGTGACAGACTGACTAACAAATTGACTGCCTGACTACCTGGCAGTATACGTCAGCTGGCTGTCTGATGACAGGCTGGATGATTGTTTGACTAACCAAGTGACAGACCAACTAACTGATATAATTGGCATACTAGTACACTGCTGGCTGAACAGTCAACCAGTGCATCAGTCAACTGACAGGTCAACTGAATGATCAACTGAATGATCAACTAACAAACATGAATTAGTAAGTAATGGACTGGCTGACCAGCTGAATGACACTAAGACTGATTTAAGTATCTAACTGGCATGCAGGTCGGCTGTCTGGACATCAAAGCATAAAAAATAAAGGTGTATGTAGTTTACTTGATCTCCATTTGGGACATCTTTACAGTTGTCGTTACCATCACCAACACCATCATGATCTTGGTCAGCAATGTCGTCACACGCATCACCAATAAGATTCTCGTCGGCATCAGTTTGGTCAGGGTTTGATACTTTGATGCAGTTATCACATACATCACCTATACCATCACCATCAGCATCTTCCTGGCCAGGGTTTGATATCAGAGGACAATTGTCCTCCATGCCAACCCCATCATTGTCCATATCTCTATCACAAGCATCACCTACACCGTCACTATCACTGTCTTTCTGGTCAGCATTAGCAATTCCTACACAGTTGTCACAATCATTCCCAACACCATCGTGGTCTCTGTCTTCCTGGCCAGGATTGGCTTTAAACTTACAGTTGTCAGTGGCGTCATTGACATTATCATTGTCGTCGTCAACATCACAGACATCGCCAAGAAGATCCCCATCATTGTCCTCTTGTCCACTATTGGGAATCGCTGCACAGTTATCAACCTTGCAGTGTTGGTCTTTACATGGCAGCTGATGGTCAGGGAAGCCATCCAAGTCTGAATCATTCCCACAATGTTCACCATTTCCAGCAAAGCCCAGATTGCACTGGCAGAAAGCTTGTGGAATCCATGGTAGCTGAATGCATGAGCCATTCACTTTGTTGCACAAAATACAAGGATCAGAAGATACACAAACTGCAACAAATTTAAGGAAAATATCATTCATGATGGACTCATCAATGACATTATACTGTAAATTAGCCAAATGGAAGTGTCATTATTGTGAGTTACCCAGTCTTAAAGGACGTTTTCTATCATGCTATGGATTAGAATTTGCATGTTTCACTGACAAGAAATCAGTTCATTCAAGCATTTTCTTAATGACTGTGAAAAAATCAATATTGAGCAAGGAAGATGCCCTTTTCAGAAACCAACAAAAATCATAACATGATTTAAAAAGACATTCAAAACAGTATTCAATCAGATCATGAGGAACTTTTCAATTTCTACACTAAACTAGTTAAAAGAATTGTAAAACAATAAGTGTAAATTATTTCCTATTTCTTTCTCAGTCTAATGACCTTAATACTCAATCAGTTGTTGGAGACTAATTACATGCTAGTTGATGTTGAGGATTACAGGAACACTGCAAATAACTAACTTACCTCCAACAAGTTTACTCCATCTGCCATCTGGACCACACTGTATTTTAGGAACAGTTTTGTTGAAGTGCTCACGGCATTTCACTTCACAAGTATGTTGGAATTTCGTACCAGTGCAGTTGTGAAACTCCCCAGGGATCGGCACCTGGGAGAGGGGAAGCAAGAAATGAACTGGTTTTAAAGTGCCTTTAACCCCAAAATATTTTTTGCTAATTAAAAATAAATCTTTGCACCTGTTCAAAACACATTGTGGCCTTTTTTTCCTTTTTTTTAAAAATAAATCCTGCCTTTTTATAGGCAGGGAAGTATCTTCTAGAGGCTTGGGGGGGGGGGGGGGGGTGCAAACCAAAAACCTTCCCGTGACCTCTGACTGCCAACCGGTTGGCTGAGTCGGTACAGTGTCAGACTACTGCGCGGGAGTTGCTTCCTTTGCAATGACATCTGCAAATGGTTAGACCTTATAGTCTTCTCAGACAACTATATGAAAACCAAGCATTGTTTGTTTCACGACCAAGTCAGAAGCTGCCGAGTGGGTCTATTCCTGATTTGACGTCACAATCTACTTTGCATGCATGTTTACAAAGAGTTAATGCAATGCAAATCAGTTTGTGAAGTCAAGTCAGGAATAGACCCATGCCCCTTCTGACTCGGTCGTGAAAAAAACAATGCTCAGTTTGAAAGCCTATGAAAAGTCAAGATTTGGTGAAAAGAGGACACAAAAGGCCGCAATGCATGTCAAACAGGTGCAAAGATTTGTTTTAGGGGAAAACAGTTACTTTAAATAGTGCTAATCCCCATAATTCTCCATTTAGCAAATGTAAATAAATACAGTACTATAGATCAGTGGTGCAGCTCAAGAAGATATCCATACCCCCCCACCCGACCCCTGCCATGGAAGGTGAATGGAAACTCCAAGGGGGGAGGGGGGGACAAAAAGGGAAGTATCTTCTAGAGGCTTGGGGGGGGGGGTGCAAACCAAAAACCTTCCTGTGACCTCTGACTGCTGACCGGTTGGCTGAGTCGGTACAGTGTCGGACTACTGCGCGGGAGTTGCTTTCTTTCCAATGACATCTGCAAATGGTTAGACCTTATAGTCTTCTCAGACAAGGGCAATTAATAAACCAGCGGTCCTGTCTCACAACTCTTCACAATTAATTCTGTGGGATGTTAAAGAACCACTAGCCATGTACTGGTCCAACCCTGGCTGTGAGCACCCCTAGTGTTGCCCTTGGGTTGGTGCTTCACATAGGGATAACCTCATTGCACCTTTCCCCTTTGGACAGAATTGCCCAACAAAAATTAGTATATATATAGTGAGTAGCTGACAATGGGTATGAAATTGTAGATAAGGGGTTCAGGAAACAGCATGAAATGTGTACAGGAAATCGCATGATCTCGAGTACAATTCAGGATTAATAGGTATGAGTGATTTTGAAAGTTCTCAAAATTGAGAACTTTCAAAATCACAAGTATCTATTAATCCCAAATTGTACAAGAAGGTTGCGCAATTTTTTATTTATAGTACATTCAACAAAATTACGAACTTATGCGCCGTTGTCATGGAAACTTCATAGGTACTCCTACAGAGTACTATTTGGGATTAATTGTACTGCTCTCAACCAATCAGAATTGAGTAATTTTGTTGAGTGTACTATATATAATAAAATGAACCACCTACCACAACTCTACTCTTGATCTTTAATTACTTCCCTCACCTTGGAAGGCGATCCACAGTCTTTTTTAACACAAACTGTTTCCTTTCCACTCCACTCTTCATTTTCCAGACACACATATTTCCCAGCCAACACATTTTCCTTTTCAAATCCCTCAATACAGCTAACTTCACAGGAATCCCTGTATTTTGTACCAGTGCAGAACTGCCTTGAATTTGGTATCTACAAAAAACATTATGACACCTGTTATGGCTGAGTTCACTCAGTGTTACAGGTAAACATGTTGATGGGTGCCATGGAACTCTGCACTTGCTACAGGCGATAACTTCAATATAACAGCTGCTTCAAAACTTAATGACAGCCCTGAAAAATACTTATTATAATTATTGAAATAGTGATTAGACTAAAAACAGCTGCAGGAAATGTGATATATATAGGTAATGATGTATACCAATTCCTTTCCAACTCTGCTAGTAAGAGCACAGGGCTAACACCGCTGGTTTCTCTAATCCACTGAGGCTTTTGACAGTACAAAGTTAAAAAAATTTCCGTCTGTCCGACAGAATATGGCATGCACCACCACAGGCGGCCCAGACGTTGTTTGTGATTTACATACATCACAGTATTGCGTTAGGTTTAGAGCCATTTAAGAGAATGTATGAAAATGGTTCAAAATCGCTCTAAATTCAACTTGCAGTCAAGGATTTAAATAAAAGAAGCTTACCTTAGTCTGCATTTGTGTTATTTTGAAGTCTTTGTGGCAGCTGAGTCGTTCTAAAGTCGTTCTAAAGCCATTTTGACGATTTAAACTTTTCCAAGTTTGCTTTCCAGTAAAGAGAAACGAAAGGCTGGCGACATGGTCGGCCAACAGTTCGCACTCAAAGCTCAACCATAGAGAGGCACAGGTCAAATTACACCAGAAACGGCGGGAAACTCACCGCTTGCAGAGCAAATTGACCTGTACCTCCGTACGGTAGGGCGACTTTGTCGTGATCGTGGCCAAGATAACTCGGTACGGATGTCGACAAAGCAAAAATGGGCAGCCAGCGCTCGAAAAGGAGCGTTTTTTGGGCGGATAAGATAAACCTTGGAATCCGAGGCGAAGCAACTAGAAAGAAGAATTATCGACAGCTGCCGTGAGGCAATTTTGGCGAGCTCCGAGCATTTTAGTGGAATTTATGGAGCTTTGAGTGCGAACTGTTGGCCAACCATGTCGCCAGCCTTTCGTTTCTCTTTACTGGAAGCAAACCGGGAAAAGTTTAAATCATCAAAATGGCTTTAGAATGACTTTAGAACAACTCAGCTGCCACAAACACTTCAAAATAACACAAATGCAGACTAAGGTAAGCTTCTTTTATTTAAATCCTTGACTACAAGTTGAATTTAGAGCGATTTTTGAACCATTTTCATACATTCTCTTAAATGGCGCAATACTGTCACGTATGCAAATCACAAGC
>OX419345.1:3178574-3188574 GCA_948470475.1 Galaxea fascicularis | reverse complement strand
AAAGTTCTTTTATTAGTACCTATTTCACCCACTTTCAAACATCTTACAAACAGTGCTGTTATGTAATTAAAGTCTTCAAAAAGACAGCTCCTCAATGAAAGTGGCTGGTTATAGCTAAAGAACCTTGCAAAGCTCTTATTCTGTGACACTACAAGCATATATTTAAGCAGTGAGCCATCTTTATGACTATTATTTATCATCACACATCTTAACTACCGGTAAGTTTAAAATGCCTGACAAAATGAAGTTTAATTGATTAAGGTAATTAATTTTTTCAATAACCTTTGACAACCTCACAAAACAAAAGATAAGACAACTCCACAAAAACTGCAGATATTTACACAACTTTACTCATGGAGGTCATGATCAACTAATTATATTGTTGCCATTATGTAATCAATGCGTGGTTAAGTTAAAAAGTGCAAGATATTAATAAAACACTCCAGACTGTTTGAAATTAAGGCAATCTTCTGAGTCATGTTCTCAGTTTACAACAGTAGTACTATTATGCTTTATTTTTTTTGGTATCCTATTTTGATGATGCATGCCCAATGCTGTTAAGATAATTTAGTCTTTTACCTTAATTGTTAGTTTAACTAGCTTTGTTTGCCAGAACAGTGGAATCAAAAAACATTTTATACAGCAGAAAGTTCCCTTAATGCTTTCTGCAATGCTGAAAAATAAACAGGCATAGTTGTCATCTACACAAAATAAAAAAAAATACATAATGATACTACCACATTAAGAATTCAATCCTCTGCACTCCGTTAAGAGCAAAAAGGGCAAGCAACCAGATGCAACGCATTGGCAGTGATAGGTGGTTGGCCAGCGCAAAAACGCCTTTATACACAACCCCAAAATGTCATACAGGTAAATATCACCTGGGGTCTAACTTCCTCAATCAGTTTATGGGCAATCACAGTGAGAGTTCTTCTATATCTCTTTCAAGTTTTATGTATCAGGGTGAAGGCAACATTAGGGCAGCAGCTTAATTAATGTCACTGTCCAAAAATGTGATCAATAGAAATTAGGCATATGATAGGTAACACAGCTGGCAGTGTGATGTTCCCTGGAGAAGAGGGGGAGGGGGGGAAGGGTACTCACTATAATGGCCTATAAGGGGAGGCTCTGCCTGAAATGGGTACCTTTTTCAGGCACATAAAAGGGTAGAGATTTCATGAGTTAAAGAATATGAAAGGGTAGGGAAATCTGTCATTTAGGCATAATTTATTAACAGGGCTCTAGTAAAAATATTTCAAACAGATGCACCTCGCAGCTGCGTCATTTAAATGTATCAAACAGCTATGTGAAAATTAGAAGACTTCCTACGTTAGCTATTTATTCATAAGATGAGCAAGTTCAATGGATTTGTGAAAGGGATAACATTTTTTTCAATGGAAGGTATACGAAAGGGGTACCTTTTCTGACAGAAAAGGTGTATAAAAGTAGGGGTTGGGAATTGTTTAGTCTGAGACTGGCTGAGACAACGAGACCCCTTTTTTGAAAATCCAAGACCGAGACAAACATGTGAGGCTTCAAGACTGAAATAAATGCACTATGAATGAGACTTTGAGACTCTTTGCAAAGGCTGTCGAGATTTCAAAAAGTTTACAGAACCCAAGATTTTAGAGGTACCATCCCCTACCCCTAAAAGTGTAAGGGGTTAAACCTTAGGATGACCCTCCCCTCCCCTTTGAACTCACTAACTGCATCTCTCACACAGTGTTCAACTCATCCTACAACCTCTATAACAGAGCCTGTTCATAATTTAAAAGCAGTAGGTTATTTATTAACGCGAACCCACAAAAAGCATCATGCAAATCGCATTCCATCGAGTTACTTTGATGAAGGGATCTCCATCTCATAAATGAGGAAAGTACCGAGATGATGAAATCTACTTTCGCTTTTGTTTTCTTCATAAGGGAAGTGGTCAAAACTATTATACAACCTTGGGACCCACCGTAATGAATAAAGGTGATGGCTCCTGCTTATACCCCCCCCCACCCTTGTCCAGAGACCCTTGCTTTCCTTTACAGCCCCCCTGCCTTGAATGACCCATGGTGCCCTCTATAGCCCCCCTCCCCTTCAATGGAGACGCACGGTGCCCGCTATAGCCCCCCCCTCCCCGTAAATGGAGACCCATGGTGTCTCTCATAGCCCCACCACTCCTTAAAAATGGAGACCCATGGTGCCCACTATAGCCCCCCTCCCCTTAAATGGAGACCCGCGGTGTCTCTTATAGCCCCACCACCCCTTCAATGGAGACCCATGGTGCCCTATATAGCCCCCTTCTCCCCCCCCCCCCCCAGAAAATCCACAAACCAAAACCGGTCGGAAGACCGATTATCTCAGGTTGTGATGGACCAACCGAAAGAATATCATTTGTGGATCATTTATTACAGCCTATTGCCATGCGACAAAAATCGTATATCAAAGACACAACTGATTTCATAAATTTCGTTGAGGAGACAATAATTCCACGTGATGCTATTTTGGTATCTATGGATGTTACAAGCTTGTACACGAACATCCCACAAGAGGAGGGAATTCAAACAGTATGCAGTGCATATGAGAATTTTCACAATAATAACCCTCCCATACCATCTTGCTATCTTAAAGAAATGCTAGGCCTCATACTTAAAGAAAATTCCTTTGAGTTCAAAGGGGAACATTTTCTCCAGACTCATGGGAAGGCTATGGGAACAAAAATGGCGGTCGCCTTTGCCAACATATTCATGGCCGAAATCGAAACCAACCTACTGAACCACAGTAGGATAAAGCCTACGGCATGGAAATGTTATATCGATGATATTTTCTCGCTTTGGGATACAAAAAGAGAGGACCTAGATATATTTATAATGCAAGCAAACACATATCATCCAACAATAAAATTCACAGCTGATATCTCAGACACCGAAATTGCTTTTCTTGACACAGTGGTTTACAAAGGAGTTAGATTCGAAACAGAATCGATCCTTGACATCAAAACCCATTATAAACAGACCGAGTCTTTCCAATACACCCACTATACCTCTTGTCACCCCCCAGGTGTAAAACGAGGTTTCGTAAAGGGTGAAGCTATCAGACTCTTACGCACAAACTCCTCGGTAACAAAATTCCAGGATGCCATCTCGAATTTTAAAACGCGACTTACAGCTTGCGGCTATCCCAAAAATCTAATAGATGGCACTGTGTCTGAAGTAAAATTTTCCGGAAGGCGATCGGCATTAACAAAGCAAACAAAAAAGACTCACGAGAGAATAATACCATTTGTCACAACATATCATCCAGCAGTCAAAAACCTTAAACAACTCTTGATGCAAGAATGGAGTTTAATACAAAATCAGCCAATGCTGAGAAACATTTTCAAAACACCTCCTATCATATCATACAGAAGAGGGAAATCACTAAAGGACATGCTCGTTAGAGCAACCGCAAAGAGACGTTAGGAGGTCAGAGCAGGTCTGTCGTGATCTTTAACCTAACCCCCCCCCCCACTCCCATCAGAGACCCGTGATGTCTTACCCAGCCTCCCTACCTGATGTGGGTGACCCATGGTGTCTTCCTTAGACCCCCCCCCCCCCGCCTAAAGGTGGGTCCCGAGCATGTATAATAGTTTTGACCACTTCCCAAATAGCAATTTCTCTAAGAAATAAAACTTGTCGATTTCAGTTAATAATCACCTTTCTTTATCGGGTTTTACCGCCGATGCTCATGAAGTTATCTGTAAACTACGGACCTTTAGATCTTACCTTTCCCACAGAAGGTGAGGGGTCAGGGACGAAATCATCTAATTCCACATTAACAGCTCTCTGGCTAGCTACAGAAACTTTGTTCTTCCTAAATTTTACAACTTCTTTGTTCACATCTGAAGTGCTGCTTGTTTTCGGTTCCATAGTTGTTCATTGACAGCCAGCGATCCACGAAAACATATGCTTACAGTAAGCAGAGTAAGTCTTAATGCACAAAGGACTGCTTCTGGAATCAGCCAGTTCGGCCCTCACCAATGCAATCGAGTCGCACGTCCTCCTTGGTCACTTCGTGATCTCGGCGTAAAATGATCGCAAACAAACTGGCATCAAACTGCATTTCAACGTGTGATTCTTAAACCCTTATTGACTTGTTGTGACACAAGACTTCACACGCTCGTCAAAAAACAAAATTAAATTCTCGGCTCCTTTGTCATTAAATAAACTCCTCCAGGATTCAGCGCAACATATGCTTTCTCCATCACACAGAAAGCTAACCTTTCTTCCATCTGCCTGCAGAAAACGACTCTCTGAAGGTGAACGTCTGCAAAACTACTGAACATGCATCTTTTCCAGCGATGTCAAACAATCTCGACCGTTTTTCCCCGTCAAACCGTGGTGACAACAGATTCTATGACGGTCTCATTCTTTCAGACATCGTGTTTACTCTTCTTTGGGTTACGAAATCGGCACCGACACATCCTTCATTAGTCTTATTTAAGGTGATACCGTGTAACAACCGAAGACAAAACGACAACACAAACGATCATTACTCCGCCCACTGCAAAATTCACGTGGAGTAGTCTTTCAGCCCATCCCGTCCCCAGGGTCTTCTCGAGATTCACGAGGTTCGTGTGACCTGCAGGGGCCCGTTTCTGGAAAGTCCCGAAACTTTTCGGGCCTATTTCGGGTGCCATAATTTCCTTTATATCTTAAAAACGAAGACGTATCCAGGCATAAAATTTTTCAACAAATTTGCCCTTTCGTATCTTGAAATCACAGTAAAAAAACATCTTTATAGAATAGCGGTTCGCAGTTTTAGAAATGGTTTTTCGGGTCCGAAAAGTTTTCGGGACTTTCGAGAAACGGGTCCCTGATTGCATGAGCCGGGACGGTTGCCGGCCTGGTATCGGTTTTCCGTGAGCCGCGGAGCCAGTCAGCTCGGTATTACATGAGCCGTGCTGTCCTCTTGCAGGTTTGGCAAACCAGGCCAAGCAGGGTTGGCCAGAAGTTTAGACAACGGCGAATTTTGCAGCAAACGCATTCTACACGTATAACAGAAAATTAGCTAAAATCTTTTTTTTTTCTAGTATGTAATATGTAGAGACCTCGATTTAGCCGTTAATTCCATGCAATCACGAAGTTAATTATTTTTATTAAGCGTGCCGAGATCCCGGAAAACCGAGTCGGTTCAACAGAAGCCACAGTAGCCTTGATACTTTTACACTGAAAATACTTCTTGAAGTTTGCTTTGTTTTGTTTTATTTTGTTTTTAATTCCATCTCTCAAAAATGAACTCACCTGAACAAATAGCTCATGAAAACGTACCCCATTTCATTAGGTTACCAGATTTTATCTGAATGGCTAGTGACAGCAAACGACATCATGGCTGCCATCCTTACACCTGCTATTTCTCTACACTCACATCTTCCGGTTTCTTTAATTCAGTCACTAATGGAAAACTTGAAAATCCAGGACAAGAGAAAAAGTAAACATTGCATCCCTTTCTTCAGGCCTGTAGCAGGAGGAGAGGAGGGTCCTCGAGCTCCACCAGAATTTTTTAAGTTAAAAAAATTCTTAACCAACAAATTCATGTGCAAACAATCAGTCCCGAATTCTGACGCGCAAAGTGCAATTCAAATTTTAATGGTCTGTTTATTACCAGTCCGTTTCCTCTACTAACAGTTGTTTTGCAAGAGTAGCGAAGGCATTCCTAGATTTGGACCCCAGATTTGGACTCCCCGGTCCAAATCCGCTAGTGGATCTGCACCCCCAGGGGTTCCGATCTGCTAGCGGATTTGGACTCCCTAACTTAGTTGACAACCGAAGCTAGGGGGAGTTAAGTACTTTAACGTACGCATTTGAATTAACGTCAAAGACGTTTCATCTAGAAATCTTTTTGTTTTCTTTGACTTCTTTCACTGGTTTTTTAAACCTTTCAGTTTATGTTAAAACACTGAATTACGTGGGCCGCGCTTTTGGATGGGGGGGGTGTTTTATTTAGAAATAATGATGTTTTTGTTCCTACGAAACAGCCTCCAAAAATGCTGGCGAACAGCAAGTATGTGACTGAAAGAAAAACGTTGCTTTTTATTTTATTTTGTATCGCTTAAGTATCTTCTACAATCCTGTTATAGTATAGTTTTATATATAACCGTTTCAGATTCGTTGTAAATTAATTCGTTTCAAAAGAATGTTCTACAGTAAATATGTTTTTAAAGTTAATTTAGTATTTAACGTTTTAAACTCGCGTCGCGGTGTTCTTTGAAATTTAGTATTTAAAAAAATGTTATAATGGGGGTCCAAATCCGCTAGCAAATTTGGACCGGGGGGTTATTGTCGCAACTCCCCCCCCCGGTGTGTTTACATACTCTAAAAACGTAAAATTTCCAAATTTTACGTTCTCGTTGCCGTGGCCTTTTAAAAGATTAAAGTGCCTATCACCCCAAATTATTTTTTTCACTAAAATAAATCTTTGCACTTGTTCGAAACGCATTGTGGCATTTTTTTTTCCTTTTTTCAACAAATCTTGACTTTTTATAGGCTTCTAAACTGAGCATCGTTTGTTTCACGACCGAGTCAGAAGGGGAGTGGGTCTATTCCCGATTTGACGTCACAAACTGATTTGCATCGCATTAACTCTTTGTAAACATGCATGCAAAGTAGATTTTGACGTCAAATCGGGAATAGACCCATTCCCCTTCTGACTCGGTCGTGAAACAAACGATCCTTGGTTTTTCGTAAGTTTTGAAGCCTGTAAAAAGGCGGGAGTTGTTAAAAATAGGGAAAAAAGGCCGCTACGCGTTTCGAACAGGTGCAAAGATTCATTTTGGCGAAAAAATAATTTGGGGTGATAGGCACTTTAATAAATCCACTGGGATATACTTTCGTCAAAAACCCTACCATTCATCGATGGCAAACACACTTGAAAACACTTTCTGAGTCGAAAGCTCTTCGGAAGAATTGAGAAATGGAACTCAGAGATTCCATTTTCACGACTGGACTCACTATAAACTGAGATTACACTTTGTCGGAGTAAATCGTATGAGACCAGGTATTCTATATGGCTGACTCACTGGAAATTAAAAGGACTGGGTTGAAAATGATGACTTTATTTGCGAGAGCGTGCAGAGTGGCTGAGATGGACTCTTTAAATGGCCTTAACAGTAGCCAGGGTTATAAGTTGGGGCCCTGCTTGGGTGAAGGTTTGGAGAGGCTAAAGGTGTATAGTGGGAGAACCAAAACTCACAACAGAGAGTCTCGATAATATCCCAGGTTTAAAAGTTATCAGTATAAAGCCAGTGGAAAATAATTCTTATCCTTTACCTTTAACAGTTGGGAGCACACAACGTAAAAGGAACACTTAAAAGTACTGTAACTAGCATATAGAAACGTAAGATCACTCTCCGCACAGTAGGCTAGCTACAGTAGTACCTACAGTAGCTAAAAAGCCGTAGAACATCCAATGTTAAATATTTATGTTCTTAAAGTAAAAATATTGTCCAGTCCTCTTAGTGCCTGAGATACGGTAGTATATTTAACATTGTATTCCAGATTTGCTAAATATTTTTTGTTGTTCTTCTTGTACACGGCCGGTCAAAAAAGCCTCCCAACTGAAATGTGTTCGAACAAACCAGTGTCATTTTGGCCGGACGTTATTTTGAGCCCTGCTTAAGGGCATTGGCCCCGCTTGGCTTCTGTGCATCTTGGGAAAACAAAAACAAGCAAAGAACAATTAGAGAAAACCAACAAACACACAAGGCCGAGACCTCGCTCGGACGTCGTTTGGATACCTATCCTCCGGCACGACAGGAAAAGAAGGAGGGCATTGTCGGCCCCTAAGCCGCGTGTAACAACCCCTTTCCAAACTAGCACGATTGATCTCTCCTGGGTCTTATTTAAGCTTTGAATTACAAGGATATATATATGTTGCTGTAGCTATTGTGTCTTCCAACGCAGTCGGTGCAGTATTTTGCTGGTAAGATTGGGTGGCCTGACGCTTACCAAAAATCTATAAAGTGGGAATCGGGGGAGTTCCATGCTCGTGTTATGGCGGATTTGCCCAGAATTCTTTTCGGGTATCAACGAAACAAGTTGACGTACCCGAGACTGGGTCGCAAAACTGAAATAGCTGAAGCACGGCCAGCAGAAAAGGAGAGAAAATAAAAATTGCAGCTAAATGCCAAGGTCTCATTATGGCCATAAGGTTTGCTACTAACGTAGAATTTGGATTTCTAAACAAGATTTACTATTAAAAAACTGACGACAAAAATTGGCCTTTTCGGATTTGTTGTCACACGAACAGTATCTGATTTCAGCAGAAACATGGACTCAACGTTCTGTATCTGGGCTGTGAAAGGTGTGAAACCAATCAGTTGGCGATACGAACCAGTTTCATAACGCTGTGACTTAAGTGAAGCAAGCAGCAAATATTAAAAGACGTAGCACTATTTTCGACCCAAGTATACTGGATTGGAAGTTGAGGGGTGAAAGCAGCTACGTTGAGTTTGCTCGGGTATAGGTGTGGGGGTGGGGGGTTGAGATACAGCATCTAAGCATTTCTCTCTCTTAAGTCTTCTTGGTGATTAACGAAGGTATTAGCAAACAACGTTCAAAGGCGACTCGAATTTTCGTTGATCTAGTTTTCAAAAGTCCACGTATATGTGTCGACCATAAACGTTCATACAAAACCTGCCAGCCCCTTGTGGTGCTGATGAAGGGGACACTCTCTACAGTGCTCAAACTAGTTTTCGGCCAAACAAATTTGAGCTTGGTAATGTTTTTGTCTTGTTTAATTTCTGACCTGTCAAAATGTTGAAAATAAAAAATGGTTATGGCCTATTATGGTACAATACAATATAAATACCAATTCAAAAAAACTGACCAAACCTATTACGCAAAAAGATACGTCCTCGCACGTTGAAATAACCACTACGCTGGCTCTTAACAGTTTTTTTTTTTTTAAATAATTCGACAGGTCTCAGCATGATAGAAAGTCATATTTACTTTAACAGGAACCCATCACTAGTGGTGGGCCCCTGGCTTCAACTAATTTGTAACTGATCGAGCCTTGCTTTCTTTACTCTTCATAACATTCTCATTGGTGGTTCGATCGGAGTCTACCGCAGGAACCATTTTTTCTATTTTGTAATGTTGCAACGGTGGTATGTCTTTGCTAATATATTTGACAGGTCTCATCGTTCTTATTTTCGCCCTGTTCCTCTCTTCGACCATATCATGCGTTGCGAGAGCTGTCACTTCGCCCTCGAATTCCGTTTGGAACTGATATCAGTGTACTGGTTTGATATTTCTTAGTGTGGTCTGTAGCTCTGAATTTATTCCCATATAAAAAACAGTGAAGAGTTTTTATTCGGAACCAATGGGATTATGTTTCGTCTTCTTATGATTATTCTGATTACAACGCTAGGATTGTACGTCAAAATGTGAACCGCGGACTACAACGCGTACAGAGTTGAACCTCGAAGCCAAGCTACTCAAGAAGCGGGTTATGATGGGTGCACCCTACCGTGAGGCGTGACATTTAAAGGACGCATTACGCGCATGCAAGTTTATGTTGACTGTGGGAAGCTGGTGTGGTAAAGGTAACGTGACAGTTACATTTTCATATAAACATGAAAAAAGAGTAATGCGCACTGTGATGTTGCCATTGTTCCAAGTCTTGTTTGGCAAGAAACAAATATCCCCATTTTTGACCACATGAGGGGTGACAGATGGTCCTGCTTGAAACACATGTGATGCCCATATTCCATCGTAGGAGAGCAGTGAGTGATTAACTGGGAGAGTGAATCCTGCTTGAAATTCACCAGGAAGAAGATGGTAACATTGCCATGGTAACAGAACAGTGGGTGATATTTCTGTGTCTTACCTGACATAAATTACTGGTGCCAAATTTGAATGACATCATTCAAATGCCCGGAGATATTCTTGACTTTGTGATATATATTCTAAAGTGTATATGACACCAAATTTTTCATAACCTAGTTCGAAAGAGCTGCCAGAACTGCACATTG
>OX419345.1:3153574-3173574 GCA_948470475.1 Galaxea fascicularis | reverse complement strand
ACCCGGAGGAAAGAAACACCTACTGGCATTCCAAGATATTCTCAGTGCCTTACATAGCTGGGTCTGCACAGTGGATAACACATTGCTGGGATTCGAAAATTGCCTGGTCGGCAACTCTCCGACGCCGTTTTCATTTGGCCTCTCAGCACAGTTTGAATTTCAGTCTGCGCAAATTTTACGACTGAAAATTCATCCTTGGTGACTGTGTCATGTCGTCGAGTGTTGGTTTCCATGAGGTGTCTGACGTAGGTGTTAACGAAAGCGATTGAGTCAGACAAACAGCAGGCCAGAGTTTACACTTGCTGTAGGTGTGTCATCGTCATTCCAGTTATTTATTTAGCAAAGTGCACGCCATCTGACTGGATATTTATTTAGTCGGTTTCATCACTAATAGATATATAGTTTCTTACCGGTAACTATGAACTAGTTTTATAACTGCCCATCGATCTAAGTTAGGGTTTGAGAGCTAATCAATTTTTTATGATTATTAGAACAAGACCAATTAGTTTAATGCATACCTGTTTTATTACTTTATTTGACCTTGTGATATTTGATGTTCAGTCTTCCGTGCTTTGGACATAACATGCGAATGCTCGATTATAGCGCCTATATTAGGAAACATTCACTGATGCGTACAATACAACGCTGAATAAGAACAAATTTATAAATCTGTTTGTTTGTTGTATTAATTTTCTTTATTTCCAAATAATTCTGAAATTTTTGAGAGAACATTTATTCCGACAGATGACCACATTTCGTAACGCTGCTATAAATATCCTTTCCCCTTAGCCATCCCATAATTTTTGGCGTTCGCACTGACCTCTGGGATCACACCGGGCGCGCTAACTTGTAAATTTTATGCAAATCTCATTTCGTTTCGCGTTTGGATATTCTTTCTTCATTTCCCTCTTCACCAACACCCTTCCGCGTCTTGTCTGCTGTAGAATCCTGAAAGTACGGACGCAGTAAATGCCGGAGATGTAATGGCGCTCGATTCTGTCAAGAAGAAACGGTTAGAAGTTGTTGTCGTTAGCAGAGTTTCCGCACCAGAGTTTCCGTGTTTCGGTTTTATGACGTCGCTTTCTAACGCTTTAATTTTTTTGTGTGAAATTTCACGTTTTCTAGAACCAACCTCCTGAACATCGTTGACAGGCTTTTCGAAAAGAAAGAAGAGAGAAACGCTGCTATCGTTCAGCAAAAAAAGGTATGTTTTAGTGGTTTAAAGTGCGGCGCTGTGCGGCGCACGGCGCAGACCGAAGTACAACGAGTGAAAATTGCGCAGACATGAAAAGATGGCCGGTTTGCGACGCGCTAGTCACTTTCTTCTTGCTATACTCACTTTAAATCATCTGCGCACGTAACGACTACACGAAAATCTATAGTTACTCGGCTGTTAGACTTTTACGCATTCTTTCGCGTCGAAAAAAGTAAGTCTTTTTGTCCGCGAGATGAGAAAAATGGTTGCGATCTATTCCAATTACGCGTTCATTCTTGAGCGTGAATGTCGTTGCGACGAATAAAAACTCGCACTTTGGCTTTATTCCTAACCAGGTTCAACGTACATTCTGATCTCTGTCGATTGAAATCGGCCTTTATAGCTTAAATCTGCGTTTTAGTGTAGAAGTTTCTGATGCGCACCATCTGATATAAAGTGCTTTCGAGTGCTTGTTTAGGCGCGCAAAGGTTTGGCCAAACCATTCGTCACATAGTATTTAAACCTTTGCGAGTGGTAAAAGACGATTGTTTAACGCTTTCTGTTTGTTTACGCTGTTGGTTTTTATGTGCGCAGACTTTTATGGTGGATTCCTGAGCGGAAATATGTTTTAGAGACGCGCGTTCGAGATACATTCTAGAACCCGTTTTCGTTATAACATGGTCCCGCAAGCCGCCACGAGAAAATAGTCAATCGCGCGCGGCTTGTACTAGAGAAAGTAACAGATTTTAAAATAGCAACAAGAGGTCATCGTTGAGATTTTCATTGTCGAATCCTACTGGTTTTCATTATGGCGCAAAGCAAATAAAGGTGAAAATTTAGTTACGTGCGCCTCTTGTACGCGTAGGTTCAATGTGTGGACAGCGTCGAGAATTTCCGCCTTAGTTCTGTGCGCTTTGTGGATATTTTACTTGGAAAGTAATTTGTGGATCGTATTCCCTTTCTACAACCCAATTTGAAGACATCACGAAGTTCTCCTTTCTTTAGCGCAGCGCACGGTACATTTTTATCAAATCATAAGGACGCACTCATAAACAACGCACAAAATTCAAGAAATTTTGCGTTTAATTATCGCACGGTTTGACGATTTTATGTGTGGAATGAACGGAGACTTGGTGCAGTCAGAAGGATCAAATTTGCAGTTAAAGCGAGCGTTCTCGTTAAGATTTTGCTTCAGCTGCGCAACAATTTTCGGGGGAGTGGTGTAAACTTTGTTGCGTGAAGCAAGAAGTCCTGGAGAAGAGTATTAATTTGGGGGCGGTGTTTATAACGCAAGGAATTGAAATAACGTATGCTCCCTGTGTTGTCAATTCGTTTAGTCGTGATGCAGTGTTCGTAAATGATCTTTGAACTTTTACTCAGTGAAAGTGATTGAGAACAATGGTTTTAAAAAGTTTTGCCAGATACTGAAAATGACAAGAGAAAGATAACAAATTAAAGTTGATTTGGTCAGTACCCTGGTCCCAATGACACATACATAGCTACACTTCCTAGCAAACTGAATAAACTGGAGTTTGTATAGCAGAGAGGAGTGACTTCAGATGACTTCATCCTATAATCAGTCTAGTCATGTTTTGCATGTTTACTGGAGTGCTGTACAGATTGCAATCAGTCTTATTTGCTTCTGGGGAGGAGGGGGGGGGGGTGTTGTAACGATCTAACCTGAATAGAAAGGGATGCATCAAAGTAATAATTTGTAAAGGGCACTCAATTCTGTGTATTCATATCACTCTTATCTTGACATACCAACATGTTACCCTGGCAACTGCCTTGTAGGTTTGATTGTTTCAGAAAAGTATCCATTCTTTTCCCTTTGAAGGTCATTGTTTCAGTCTTTACAATTTAAATTTATGGGGGAGTTAAGTGTCAAGTCCAAATAGTACCCCTTTGCTGTGATAGATCTTTTTGGTTGATTGCTTACTTTGTTCTTACAATTTTGTTCATTAGGAAGAAACGCTGTTACCTTTTCACAGACCAGCGGTTCCTATAAGGTAAGTTGTAAGAATTTACAGAACATCTTTTCCTGAACAAAAATGACCACCATCAGGGTTGTCGCTAAGCTGACAGCAAAATTTGCCAGCCGAGAAAGAGGTGATCGCTGGCTGGATTTTGGCTGGCAAACGCATAGTAACCCACCCCCCTGTCGGCTTTAGCCGGCTCAACTGTTATCTAAACTGGCTGAGTAATTTCTTAGCTACAACTCTGCACCATTCACTCCTGTTACCGTAGTTGCTCTTGGGAATAAGATGCTTTTTAGATGTACCCTGCAGAGGCAGATGCATCATCAGTGTTATGTGATTTGTGGGACATTGTTAGATGGTATATATTCTCTGCCCATTGATCTGATTGGTCAACAACATTGTGATATCATTGGTCATCTGCCATTTATGATTTCAGTTGCTCTGTTTTGTTAAGTGTTCTTTGTACTGTCTCACTCAGGTCTTATTTGCTGCCACCCACATCATCATCTGCTCCTACATCACCATCAACCAGTGAAGAAAGCACAAATGAAGAAGAGCCAGCTACTGATAAAGGATCGACTGTAGAAGATGGAACTGAGGAAATCAAGAAAGGTATCAACACTTAGTACATTTGCGCTACCTGTCTCAGACTCCTCATTGTCTCACACAGAAGTTTCCATTGCTTTCATAGTTTTTACCATAATTCTGTTTTTTTTTTTTTTTTACTGAACCTCTTGGTATCTTGAATTTAAAGAAACCCAATTATAATAAAATCTGTCACAACAAGCACAATTCAGACACCTAAACTTAAATTTTACAACAGTTATGTGTCATGCTGGGTGTCCTGTGATAGATTAGCACCCCACCCAGAGATGAGTAGTAATAATGCTGGTTGCCTTTTGTGCAAGAGTAGACAGGCTTTTTTATTTGGGCTTGAAGTGCAACTTACTTCACCTTTTTTATTAAATGACAACATTTTATTGAGCATTTCATACAAGCTGAATAAAATGATTTATTTTCTCTTTCTCAGATCATTGTGTACAAAAGCAACCCCACAGATGCGAAGTCTGTGGACTAAGAGTGTACAAGTCATATCGTTTTGTTACCCGAACCAGTGCACCTGCACACCTTAAAAACTTCATCACCCCTGACAGTGATCGCATGAGGGTTTGCAAACGTTGCTTCAGCTCCCGAGATCGTTGCCGTGAAAACCTGGCACTTGTTCAACTTTGCTCCAAAACAAGCCAAATGATTCACATACGAACTCCTCTTGGTGTCACATACAACCGCATCACAAAAGGTATTGATTACATAGCAAGGGACCTAAGGAAAAGTTTGAAACGGCCATATGAAGATCTACTATGTGACGAGACGATGGCTGATGAAGAAGAAATGGAGGTTGATGATGAGAGGTTCTTATTGAATAGTGACACAACCAAGGACCAGGGTTTGGCGCCCAAAGCTTCTGCTGCAGAAAATGGTAATGCCAAAACAGGAACGGGGCTACTAACACCCGTCCAAGTGAAGAATGTTGGTATTGTTACCGTGGTTAAACGTCAAAATGGAAAATTCAGCTCAGTGCCAAATTGCTTTACAATTTATGGAGAGGTTGGTAACTTGAAGGTTACTGATGTTTCTTCAACTGACAAAGTTGATGAATGTAGCAAAAATGGCCCTGATATAAATGTGATGGAAAATCTTAAAAAACTTGTGGATCAAGGCAGAGGTCTACCTTTGCCAGTCAATGACACAACAAGTTCTGAAATCAATAGTATAAACAATAAGCTGACATTCTTGGACCATGCCTATGCTCTACCACCTCCAAAGGGAAAGGCATCCCCCGTTCCCAAGAGTCAAGCTGTCAACAGAATCAAGTCACCGGCGTCTAAGGTTGTGAAAAATACGAACCCAACTAAGCAAGAGTCACCAAAGAAGACAGGTATTTAAAGAAGTTGTTTCTTATTGATAATTTACTTGGATGTCAAACAGATATGAGAAAATGGCCTTTGTGATCAGAACATGACGCCTTGAAAAGTTTTAAAGAAGCACCCCCCTCCCCCAACTAATAAGTACCACACTGTTGAGTTAGAAAACTGATACATTTGGCTTCAAGGTCATTAAAGTGCATATGAAGTAAAAAATTATGTTCGCTCATTTGAAAGGCCTTTAAAAGTGAATACGAGTGGCATTTTTCTTTTTGAAAGATCTACTGTCATTCCCCTGATTTTCAATATTTTGCTTAAAAACTGATGATGTCACAAAATCAAGAATATTTCTCGATGTAAGTGGTGCCATTCAAACTTGACACCAGTTATGTATGTCGGGTAAGACACAAAATGACACCCACTGCACTGTTACCAGGGGAACAGGTCTGCTACCCAGTCTATTTCGTGGAGGATTCACTTTCCCAGTTTTTGTCTTAATCAAGCATTGGGCAATTCCAGAAAATATCCATACCCAACCACGGACGGCTTCCATGTTTTAACCCCCCCTTGCCTTCGGAAATTCCAGAATGCGTTACCCCCCCCATGCCCTCAGAATTCCATAATCGTGAACCCCCCCTACCCTTTGGAATTTCCGGGGTTTTTTGGGAGGTACATTTTCGACTTGGCAACGTTTATATGAACAAACGAACATGAATTTATGCCTCCCAAAGGCTGTTTTCTAGTGGCGCCAGGCGACAAGCTTTACTCTTTAGCGACAAGAATAACCTACCGCGTGTGGCCAGGCTGTGCAACCTTTTTTTTTAGTCTAAATTTGGCTATTAAAAAACACCACTTACGGTAATTTTCATCCTCTTTGTTTTCTTGTGTTGTTCTGACGTTTACAAAGCAAAATAGCTCAAAAGACTGTTAAAATCTTTCAGCGGTTGAAAAGGTTAAAAATACCGTCGAGCCTTCGATCTTTCCTCGTTGGGACCCTTCATATATCATGTAGTGTGCATGAAAAGTCTTAATTTGGCTTTGTTTTCTTGTATTGTTTTGACGTTCACAAAGCAAAATAGCTCGAAAGACTGTTAAAATCTTTTGGTCAATTGCCGTCCGGCAGTGCGAATGTAAAATTATCTGACAGGCGTTCCTTGGAAGCGAGGGACAGGTGCGAGTTTTTTTGCCGTTTATCGAGCGGGAGACGGGAGTATCAAGAAATTGCACACGGTAAATTAGGTACATTTTCAGACTTTATTCACTTGACAAGAAATTCATCAAGGTAAATGTGAAACCCACGTTTTACTGTTCACTTCTACGTGTCTGATCAATCGATGCTTGTCTTCTGCTTCCGCGATCATACGTTCGTGGTTTATTTACGAACTGCAAAAGTCGACAACAATAGTGTTTTCAAGGAACTCACTCTACTCTTTCTACTCTAGAAATCCCACCCGTGAAACCCCCCCATGCCTTCGGATATTTTCCAATTGTAAATGCCCCCCCCCATTCCTTCAGAATTCCAGTTCAAAGAACCCCCCCTCCCCTTCGGAAATCCTAAAAGCCGTCCGTGGTATAGGTATGGATATTTTCTGGAATCGCCCATTGTTCACTTATGATGAGCTAGTGAAGAGACGTACAGTAACACAGGCATCACGTTGGTTTCAAGTAGGACCATTTTTCTATCACTTCCCATCTGCTCAAAAATGGAGATATTTGGTTCTTGGCAAACAAGGCTTGGAGCCTAGGGTGTTGTCATGGCAACAGTGGGTACCATTTTGCATGTTACCAGACATAAATTATTGGTGTCAAGTTTGAATGGCGTCACTCAAATATTTTTAGAGAAACCATGGAAAGAAAGCAGATCTTTCAAAAAAGGAAATACCATTCTTACCTACTTTTAAGGCATTTCAAATAAGCAAACATAATTTTTTACTTCGTATGCACTTTAAAGTGCCCATAACAGAATTTTTTTTATTTTCTCATATGAATCCAAACATCACCCAGTGAACTTCTGCGAAACGTGAATTTTTAATGATTTTTTAAGAACTTCAAAATCCTATTTTTTAAAGGTCAACCCGCCCTGCTGATAGATGGCCAGCAGACTCATTATAGGCACAAGTGACAATGTCTCTGACGTAGATTCAGGAATCTCAGGAACCATGAAAACTCATCTCTTTCAAGTTTTTGTATTTAAGAGTAGGGTGAAATCATGAGACAATATCTTTCTGGCATCTTTCTGGCATTTTCGACGAGCGGGTAGGAAGAATGCGACTTATTTTCTAGTGAGATGAGAGCAAGACTAAAGTCACGTGTTCCTGAACATACATCATAACTCCTGCCATACCGAGAGCAGACTAATGCGAATGGTGGACCAAAAGTGGCGGAAATTTGAAAGTTTGTAAAATTATAAAAAATTTTGTGTTTTGTTCAAATCGAAACATTTCTTTGCAGAAGTTCATTGGGTGATGTCTAGATTCATATAAAAATATTTAAAAAAATTTCGTTAGGGGCACTTTAAGGAGTGGTTAATTTGAACTGCATTTCAGGAACTTTGGTTCCTGTCCTATCCCACCATTGTTCTGAATAGAATAATCACTCAAGAAAAAGATTATTAATATTACTTAACACAGAACGTACATGTATTGGTAAGAGGTGTTGTGTCACACCTACTTTGTATACCAGGCTATGATATATTGTGACCGGTAAAAATTTATTTGTTTGTCTCTCTTGATTGTAGTATCTCCAAGTGGACAAAACACTTCAGAGCGAACATGTGGTATTGTGTGCTTCCTGTGCAACAATCTTGTCACAAAATCCTACAGCTGTTACAAGAAAGAAAATTCGCCGGAGAAAATCAAGCATCTTTTTACTCCTGGAGTAAAGGTTGTTAAAGTTTGCCGCAGATGCATGCCTTACAAGAAACCTAAGGAAGAAGATGGGGCTACAGGAACAGGAAAGAGTAAAACAAAAAAGATGAAAGGCAAACTTGCAAAGATTAAAAGTGCAAAGTTAATCAAGAATGCCAAGTCAACCGGAAAAGGAAATGTCATGAAGGGAAGTGAAAAGAAGAGTATTGAAAAGAACAACACTAAGTCACCAGCAAAGGATGAAAAGAAACGAAAGAACCACAGTAAAGATGACAATGTTTCTCCTGCCAAAAAGCAGTGTTCAGTTGTCCAAACAAAGAAAGAAGCAGCATCAAAAGGAACCAAACCTGTGCAAGTCGCACTGAGAAACCTTGTTGCACCCAAAGATGCAACGAGGTCAGACAGTGGTAAGTCAACTAATACCAAGATTGTGAGCTCAAATACAAAGGTATTGGCTGTGCCAAAAGGAGCTGTGACTAAGTTACTGAATACCAAACCCATGCAAAGCACATTGAGACACCTTGTCGCACCCAAAGCTGCAACTAAGTCCGTTTGTGGAAAATCAACTACTCCTAATATTGTGAGCTCAAATACTAAGGTACTGACTGTCACTGTGAAGAGTAGTGTACAAAAAAATGACAACAATGTGAGTGAGATAGACAAGGCTAAGAACAGCACAGCTGACCAGGAGACTGCCATGTTGCACAAACAGATATCAACAAGAATGGACTCAGACACTCAGTCAACAAAATTGATGATCTGTATAAGTAGAGGTAAAGGAACGTCAGAAGACTCAACAGTGGGTAATGCTAGTGTTGTCAATGAGGAGCAAGTTAGCAGCAAATCTTTAGCCAAAGAATGTGATGTGGAGAGTGATATCAAACCAACTTCATCAAGTGATAAGCATGAAAAGAGCAATACAGAAACACAGACTGCGAACAGTGAGGAAAGGTCTAAAGCAAAAGTAACAAGTGTACATGTAAATGAGGGAGTTACCTGCAAGTCTGTGGGAGAAGACAGTGGTGTGAGGAATGCTTCTGTGAAACAGGATGAAGTGCCAAATGAGATGGAGCTTGCTGCATCCAGTGATAAGCTTGAGAAAAGCAGTATTGAAACACACATGGTGGATAATGAGGAAAGGTCTAAAGGAAAAACTTCAAGTGAACATTTAAATGAGGAACTTACAAGCAAGGTTTTGGCCAGAGATGGTGATGCCAACAATGTGTCCATGAAACAAGACAAAAAAACCGATGAGCAGGAGTCAATTATGTCAAATGATAAACTTGTTAAAAGTGCCAATGAAACACAGAGAGGAGATAGTGAACAAAGGTCTATGGAAGTAGTAGTTACTGAACCAGAACAGAGTGAAGTGGTTTTACTGGAAGAATTTGAAGATGGGAAAAAAGAAGTTAAAAATGAAGAGGTGCCTAAAGAGACAATGGAAGGCCATGATGAAAGCACCACCACAGAGTCTAAAAATGTCACAGATAGTAATTCAAACACTAGAGAAAGAAGGTCGGCTTCAAAATCTCCTGTGAGAGCAAGAGACGTTAAAACTGTTGAAGTGTCATCACCAAGGAGAGGAAGGAGTTCAGGATCACCTGATAAGAAACGCAAGGATTATAAACAGATAACACCTACAGTTATGACTCGCAAAAGACTAGCATCCTTTTCTGAATCTGAAGGTGAAAAAAGGGGAGATACTAATACTGGTGTGGTTGCTGGGAAGAGACGAGCTGTTGTTGCCTTGCTAGAAAAAATTTCCAGGAAATCTGGTGATCCACTACCTGCTCAAAATAGCTCTGCTGGTAGAGCAAAGGATGAAAGCACCAGCAGGGTGGAATCAGTGGCAGAGGAAGGTGATTATAATTTCATTCAGGGACTGCACAGGGGTCCTCCTCCTCCCCCTCCCCCCCCCCCCCCACCTATCCACTTTTTTTTGGCTGATTAAATCACCATTTCTCTTTACTTATTAAGTAAACCAGGTCTGTGAGTGATGCATATGAAAGAAATCATATGTGAACTGCAGATATGAAATCAAATGAAGAATGATTGCCGCAGCAATTTTTACAATTGTGTTAAGAAGCCTGAGAAAAATTCACGACTTCAACGGGGCTTGAACCCGTGACCTTGCGATTCCGGTGCAAACCAGGTCTGTCTTATTTTACGTCTTAGAGTACACTCAACAAAATTACTCAATCCTGATTGGTCAAGAGCAGTATAATTAATCCCAAATAGTACTCCGTAGAAGTACCTATTAAGTTTTCATAATGACGGTGCATACCGGTAAGTTCGTAATTTGGTTGAATGTACTATAAATAAAAAATTGCACAACCTTAAGACTTGTGCAGTTTTGAGAACTTTCAAAATCACTTGTACCTATTAATCCTGAATTGTACTCGAGGTCATGTGATTTCCTTACAAATATACAGACCTCTTAGGAAATGCTATCCATTTTGATCCAATTTAGTTTTGCGAGGGTCTTCTAGTACAAACACGGTCAGATGTGGCAGTTTGTCATTACGTTTGTTCCTGAACAGATGGAAAATGATCCATTTCTAGATCCAGTTCTAGCCATTGCTATTTAAATTTCAAAATTTTCCCAGGGGAGCAGGGCCCCAGACCCCCCTAGTTGGCTCACGCCTGAGCATTTGCATTAGCCCCCCCCCCACCCCCCTACTCAAAAATCCGCTCCATGATCCCTGTTATTGGAAGAGGAAGGTTGTCCTCCTCACAAACCATGCTAGTCCATCAAAGGGTTTACCTTATCAGTAACCGTTTTATGACATGTGTACGAAGAAAGACAAAGTAGAGCAAAGTTTCTTGTCTGAGGAAACATCATGACTGAGGGTAGACCTCAAATATTAAAATAACTGTTCAGTTTTAAAGTGTATTGCATCAACTACTGCGAGGCTCTGCCTTCTTTTTCTTTTGAAGCAAGACAACAGCTTCAGCCCACTGTAGGACTGTTCACACTTACAAGTGATGTCAATCCGACTCATACAAATCAAGTGTGAATGCTTTGAAAAGAGCTGAGATTGGTGTGAAGTAGACTTCCTTGTAGAGGTGGTCTTAGTTTGATGAGTGAGTTAGAATCGTCAAGCAGGAATGATCCCTCTGATTCAGACTTCTGTTGTTTTGTCTAGAAAAAGGTCATTCCATGACGAGAAGAAATCAGATGCCAATTAAGTGCCCTGGATGCAATGAGAAGGTTGTCAAATCCTACATGTGTTTAACACGATCAAATGCGCCTAGTCATCTGCAGCCTTTGTTTCAGCAGCAATCTGTGATGCGCAATCAAATGTTGCGCATTTGCAGAAAATGTGTTAATAAAAAAGGAACATGATCATCACAGAAATGCCTGGATATTATTAAATAAAAATGAAAAAAACATTAATTAAAAATTAATTATTATTTATTACTTCATTTTAATATTATAATTTACTTACTCTTACATGAGTGAGAAATTGTTTACAAAAGAAATTGAACAGATGTTGTTTCCCTTGCAGTATTGTTAATCCTTGGGACTATGTTCCAGTATTCAGTTATGGGATGTTATGCTTTGTAAGCCCTTTTCATAATGTATAAATTTTGTATTCTCATCAGTTTCCTGATTTTATTTCTGATGGTATTAGTTGAAAGAATTAGTTAACCATCAAGACATTTGATGTGGATGTTTCATTGGTTTGTGATGCTGCAAAGAAAACTTGTATGCTGGTCTGTCACAACATCAAACAGGTCACCTAGTTGAGCGCACAAGTAAAAGTTGCTGAAAGCATTCACCAAAGACATAATGCCTGTATAGAGGATGTGGTTGTAGATGTCCTTGTTTAAATGTTTAAATTGTTCCTTGTGTGAAACTGATGGCACAAGCCTGCCCATTTGGTTGGGGGTGGGGCGTGGGGGAGGGGGCAACAGAAGCCTGCACGGCCTGTTAACCTCCAAGGGGAAATATTTTGGTGTGAGGTTGGCATGCTCTCCTAAAGGATTGCCTTACAGTGATGTCTTCCTTATCAATATTATTAATATAGATTGTAAACAGTTAAGAACTGTTGGTATCCTTATATTCAGAGCAGTGTCTGAGTGGATGTTAAATATTGTGGAATCTTCAGCACTCCTTAAGGAAACGTAATCTCAGTGATATGCTAACTAGACTACAACCTGAGTACTGGTATTTCTGAAACTAGTATTGGTCACTTTTCTTGTTTCCATGAACTGTAGACTGAGCATAATATTAGTTTTGAGGTCTTTGTTATGAAGGTGGTGTGTAGAAGTAAAAAAATGTTCTCTTTTTTTTTTTAATACTTTAAAATGTCATTATTTTAGCTTACCATTAAATTTAGCAATTTTTGCTTTACAACGTTTTTGGGCTTTTCATTATTTAATTGCCCTTTGGCAACCATTGTTCTCCAAATGTTGTCTAAAATGCTTATGAATTTAATAGGCAGGGGCCGTTTCTTTGGAAACTCTTGCATATGATATCTGTAAGATACTTAAATCAATTATTGTAGGAATTGGATTGCAGTTAGGAAAATTGTTTTGCTAGCCGAGTGTTCCGATGGCTCCTTAGTGGTGTATTTGCGTTTGTTATGTGATTGATTGTGAGAATTAATTAATTGGGATACATCTGGGCATTTACTCATCTATGGTGAACATTTCTATAAGTGGTCACCAATGGAGCTTAATTTTGAAGACTGTTTTGAGCAGGACTTCATGTCTGAACAGAAAGGGAGGACTTCAGACAGATCCCAAATTAATATTTTAAAACACTTTACAACATGGTTCATTTGAAATTGTGAACTTTGTGTTCTGTTATGGAAATAAACAAGAAATAAACAGCTTGTAGCTATTTAACAACAGACTGTGTTTATTTGTTTGTGTACTGGGGATATTTATACACTGTGAACACTGTTTCAGTGTTCCCTCTTTGGAGCCAACAATGGCAGATTTGAAATAAAGGAACTCTGACCTGTAAAATAGACCCATCACACTTTCTTAGATAGTTACATGGTAAAGTAGTGTGGACAACCCCATAAATCCCTTTGACCCTCAAGATCTGATTATCAATTCTCTTTTCTAGCTGCTATATAGTTCCTTGTACATTAGTGGAGAGAATTTGGGGTTATATCAAGATAACACCCTCTGGCTGATAAGTTTGTCTATTCTCAGCACCTGTCTGCTGGACAATGTAATGATATTATAGGGAGAAATTACCTGCTAATCACTTCTGGGAGTTGAAGGGTTAAGTTTTCAATTGGAATTGGAATCAGAATAATATTGATCAGCAGCATCACAACTTTGTCAGTGAGGTGAACAACCAAGCTGTTGATCAGCTCACTTGAACCTTGTGACGACCTCCTTTCAGTTGTTGAACATTGGCCAGTTTCACCTTAACCCTTTTAGCCCTGACATCAACATGCATATTCTCATTACTGGTCCTCTCCTATTTCATATACAACTTGTTCAGAGAATTTGGTAAACCATCAAGACATTTCATGTTTGATCATTTCCTTTGTTCTCATAACCTGTGTGTTAGCTGAAATGGAGATACTCAAAAGAGGAAGTAGGATCTGATTGCTGTTATGGTTTCAAGGGTGAAATAGTATGTTAATACACTCACCCAGACAATCATACATCAAGATAATGACTTTGTACAAGTTATCCAGCTCTTATTCCCCGGAATGAGGAAACGTAGACTGGTGAGAATCCTTGGCTACAGAGTTTGAATTTGTGGCTGAGAGATTCCTAGTGGATTTGTGGATGTGTGTTTGTGAAGAGTCTATAAAATAATATCAATGTCTCTTTATTCAGAGTAATAAAACAACTTCTTCATTAAATATTCCAAGAACAATCTACTGGTACTTTTAATACTGAGAAAATTTTTTTGTTACATGCTAACACAAGGACAGTTCATGTAGTAATAAATTAAATAGTACTGAAAGGAATTTATGAATAAATAATTAAATTAATAAATATTGACAAGAAATGAACAGTATACTCCTCTATATAAAGGAAACAGAGGGTTAATCTTTGGTAAAATCTCAAAATTAGGTTCTTCAAAGTGAATTTCAATCAGTACAAGCTAAGTTGTAAAATTCTTAAAAGTAAGCTAATTGTACCACAAACTACCTGTACAGTGGTTTGTAAATTAAATATCCATATGTTAACCAATTGTGTATTCTAGCAAAAGCCACTTATCCCAACTTCAACTTGCCGAAAGATGATCACGTCTTTCAACGATGCTTCAATTCAGCTACCTTCCATTTTTTAACAAAACCTTAAGTGACTACTGAAGAACAAGAAAAAGGCCACAAACATATCAACATGATTCTTAGTTCTTAGTTTAGTACAATTTTGAATAGCTTTCTCCATAGAATTCACGACAATAACTTTTATCACCACAAATGATCTGTAGTGCTGGTCAGAATACTATGTCCTTTGACCAGAGCCTAGAAATGTTCTGTAGTTCCCAATCATTTAAGTTTCTTTTATGCATGGTACCTCAAAAGAAGTAAATTTGGGCTTCCTGTAATCATGTACTACAATCAACACTTTTAAAACCATTTAAGTTAATTCCCTTGAAAAGGATGTACTACCCAGATTTTTTTCAAGCCATGCATAGGACATTGAAAAAATGTAATAAAAAAATGGGGTCACTGTGCTTGTTTTTGCCCTGCATGCCCGTTATTCTAAGTGCTTTTTGCTGAGTTGTGCGAGAAATGATCAAAACTTTATCAATCGGAAAAATTGCATAAATTATTGTAGTGCAAAAACTATAAATATTAATGAAACCTAGGGCGTATTCGTCTTTCTTGGTTATAATCTTTCAGAAAAGCGATTACAAATTTCCCAATGTTGCAAATAATGTAAGGAAATTGGACTGCGATCTCACATTCTCATACTCCTCCCTGGCTCCAAATGCAGAGTTTTCTGTCATTAAATATTTTATACAAAAATTCTACAACTTCTACCACCCAACTTTTTTTCTTCTTGAAATGTTTTTCCTGTACCTATTACAAGCAAATGACACCAATAAAAATGGGGGGGTCATCATGCTCGTTTGGGAGAAAATCGCCGTTTACCTATTTCTAGGAGATCAGTCCTTCAGAAAACTTGCAGTGTTTTCAACATACACGCACTCGTGCATGTGCCACTGACGCAAGGAATTATGTGCAATAAGGATGCGAAATGCAATTCAGGGGAATTACCTTAAACTGTTAGAGTGATCAGCATCAAATTTCTCCTTGTAATATTCATGCTTCAGAAACAGTGGTCACGAGAATTGAGGACAGGATCACATAACATGAATTTGCTTGATATTTTAACAATTTCTCCCTACTACTTCTATAGAAAAAGTGTAGGGCAACAAATGAGAATTTAAAGTTAACCAGTTCGCTACCTACTCCCTGCCTGTAGCAGCTCCCTAAAAAGGTTTTGATCATCTTTATTTAATTTGTGATCAGACCACAAATTAAGAACAAAAAACTACAGGATTTCCTAATCCTAATTAACTTTCAAGTTCATCTTCAAACTCCTCCTCCTCCTCATCATCATCATCGTTGTCATTCACTTCAAATAGTTTTGTGCTGCTGTCAATGTCCTTCTGCAGCATGACCTTTTTCCTCTCATTGTCATGAGTTTTAAGGTGCTTACTCAGATGATCACTGCGACCAAAAGCCTTGTTGCAGACATTGCACAAGTAGGCTTTCTCTTTTGTGTGTATTCTCAAGTGACGCTGAAGTTCATCTGAACGGGTAAAGCTTTTTCCACAACGACGAGGGCCAGTGTTCTAAAAAATTGATTAAAGCTCAAGTTAATTAACCCTTTACAGATTCCTTCTTACAATGTCCACCTCTTTAAGGTGCTTAATGAATCTTATGATGGGCACCTCCCCAGGGGAAGGACGGAGAGAGGGGGTGGGGACAGAGATCATCAAAAGGGGGAAAATCAACCCCATAAAATTGCTTGGGCTTTCAACAAAACTCAAAAAACATCCCTGGGCAAAAAAATACTTGCCAAATTTTCAAACCTAGAAAAATCCTTCAATCGTCCATGTCATTTGAAGTCCAGAGTACCCTCCTCTAGGGGCACCTTCCTTCTACAATCTCTACAGTAGACACTCAAATAACTCTCTATGATCAGTAAGATGGACATTTCTCTTAGGTAACAAAGTATTTCATGTAATCACCAAACTAAACCTAAGGTCAGGGCTCTTATTAATTTTGGCAGGTACAGAGAAAAAACAGTCAGCTACTTAGTGTTACTTAGAGATTATAGCTTCTCTGAGGTGGACATCTCTCAAGGTGAACAGCTAAGATGGAGTTAACTCTAAAGTGGACACTTCTCTAAACAGGACACCTCTCTAAGATGGGTACCTTTGTAAGGTGAACACCTGCCAAAGGTGGATATCTCTCTGACATGAGTTGTGTTATCCACCTCTCAAAAATGGACACCTCTCTATTGCAAGATGGACACCCCTTTAAAATGGTCACCCCTTAAGATAGACATCCTCTAAGATGGACACCTGTCTATGATGGAAAGCTCTCTAAGATGGACACCCCTCTAAGACTGATACTTCTCAAAGATGGACACCTGTCTATGATGGACAGCTCTCTAAGATGGACATCCCTCTAAGATGGACACCCTACTTGGTTCACATAGGTTTTCTTATAATCCTATAATGTTCAAAGAAACCTTCCCAACTATCATACATGAACAATGGCATTGTATCATTTCATTGGTTTGAAAAAAATAAATTGTTTGCATTAAAGCTTAAATAATTATCAGACTTACCCAGTTACACACAAATGGTCTTTCTCCCTTATGCCAACGTAAATGAGCTTTCAAATGAGAGGTTTTTCCATAAACCTGTGAAAAATAAATAGATGCCATACAATAAAAACTACACAGTCATAAATAATTATTGCTTCCCCTTGCACCTGTTATTGTACTGCATTTAATAAACAATAAAAAAGAATATTGCTGAAGCAGTTACAAGTACACAATTCAAATATATGATATATGATTTGATATGATAAGTAGGTTTTAATTGCTAGATATGTTCTTCAATATTGTATATAGTCATTGTAAGTCTAAGGATTTTATTATTGTACGTTTTAAGTAGGATAGTGTTCCCGATTAGTAGGCCTATTATTGGCTAGCTAGAAGACTGACACTGAAATAAAGTTATTATTATTATTATTATTATTATTATTATTATTATTGCATATATTAACAATGTTTTTTTTAACATGAAGTGCAGAATTTGAAAGCGTTTATTGAATTTTTATCTGAAACCTTTCTGTATTTGTTTTCGAACGATAATTATAAATAAAGTTTGCTGTATTATTATTATTATTATTATTATTATTATATGATTTCATATATTTGCATCAGTCATTCATTCATTGTTCTTAGGTGTATTACAAACCCACAAAATGACCAGCTTCCAGTTGGCTAATTTTAGCTCAGTTGGTAGAGCACTTCACTGGTATCACAGAGGTCAGGCCTCAACTCCCGCACAGGCCTGAATTTTGTTTTGGATTTATTTTACTACTACTCAGGTAATGTTCAGTTCAGCAATCATGACGAATAATCCCCCTGCTTTTGTTAAAAAGTGGCCCCATTTCGTAATATGATTAAATTTCTTGATGTTTATGGTTAACAATTAACACCTCCTTTAACGTTCTCATCGTTGGTGGGTGTTTGTTTCTATGAGTATTTTTTTAAATTGTATTTTATGTGTACTTAGTGTTCATATTGAAAATTGCATAAGTACTGTATTGCAAGTAGTGTTAGTGTTGTAAATATTTAAATAAATAATAATAATAAAAAAGTAATGTTCAGTTAACTGCACTGATCACTTAAACATCTTAAGTTACAAGTATCTTAACCTTTCATTAGATTACTGTTATGGTAACATACCTTGCCACAGCCAGGGTAGTGACAGCTATGTGACCTATGTTGCATGTTTCCAGCTCCGCTGTTGAGACCTCTTAGACAGTTTGGACAAACACAGTGAGAGCGTCTCTTCATATGCATGTCATTTGCTTGACCTAAAGAAAGAAAAGCAAAAGAAGTCTGTTAGTGTTGGATTTTGCCAGTTAACAATAACAATAATAAAATGTTGGAAAGCTCAGTTGTGTTAGGATTCAGGTTTATGAGAAGCCAAAACAAAGTTGAATAAAACCAGCAATTTCATTGTGACTGTAAAGAATCATCATCATCATTACTGTCATCATCATCATCATCATTGCTACTATTTGTAGGGCTTGCATCTGTACTTTCAGAATTTTACACTATCTACTGTCCATAGACTTACCCTATAAAAAGACACCCCAGTGACATGGAAGGGGAAGTAAGAGGAACCTACTCTTTCCAATAAAGTATTATTACCTTCAACTTTAACGTTCTTCCATCCTGTCATAATGTTCCCATAGTCTGGGTGGATCTTTGCCACTAAATTGGACAGATCAGCAATTGGAGAAGATGGCTCCTTCACGAGCAGTGAATTATTTAATCCACTATTGCTCCTCATGCCTGTTAGATTTGCTGCTTGAACTGACAATCTTTCTTGTGCTCCACCATGAGACACATTTCCAACGGATTGAAATTTATGTTCTCCAAAACTCTTCCCTAGATCAACGGGCCGAAAGTCTACAATTTTTTTATTTGAATTTGTCAGTTTGTTGTCAAGATGAAAATCTTTGGCATTGGTTGGAATTCCATCCAAAGGAATACTCCCATTCTTTGCACCAGTACAGGAATGTTCAAAAGAAGACAACACTTCAGGAACATTCTTTCCCAACCAAAGTTTGTCTTGATATCTGACTGTACTTGAATTTAGAGTTTCACGTCTTGCTTTCAGAATTGGAAATTTTCCATCACTAGCATTAGTAAAAACTTCATGACTTAATCTCTGACTACCTGTCACCCCTTTTCGATTTTGAACAGCTGCATTCATACAAAACATATGATCATTTAACTTTTCTCTAACTGGGAATCCATTGTTGTTTACAACATCCTCATAGGTTGGAGGGTACAGCTTGACACTGGTATCATCATAGTAATCCGATTTAAACTGACTCTTTGAAAGATCTGCATTGTCACTGTTGTGGTAAGATGTGGCATTGTTGTATTTAGCATTTGAAAGGTTTGTGTTAGTACCAAGACTGCCAGGAAGATTGTGATGAAAGCTGGACCTTAGAATGCCATTTTTCCTCTTGCCCTGGAATGAATGTCCTGGAATATTTCCATAGCTGTGTTGCATAGAGGAATTTGAACAATTATCTCTGCCACAGATTTTGTTGAGGCCATAAGATGACAGAGGACAAGAAATATCTACTCGAATGCTCAAAGTTGGGCATGGTTGCTGTCCACAGTGATTTACAACCTTGTTTGGTGGAGCCTCCTGTGAGGTGCTATTTAGTGACCTAGAAGATGCACCATTAGGAAAATGAAAATCTGGATGCTTTTCTTGGGGCCACAACAATGCATTAACCATGCATGCATTCTGTGCAGGGTCAGTGTACTTGCAATTTCCAAACATCTTTGATGTCTTGTCTTTGGAATCTTTGCAAGGGAAAGGCTCTTCATTCCCATTGTAAAAGTAGTGCCTTGCGTTGGGTGGAACTTTGCAGGTGTTTGAGTTTGGGTAATGTGTCAAGCCACAGTTCTGATTGACAACTGAGGGAGTGGATGAAACAATGCCACAAGCTGGACTCTCTTCACAAAGTTTGCTTGGAAATGTTAATTGAGTTTCAGCTGAAATTTCGGGGATATAAGTCTGAAAGTCCTCATAGCAGGCACGTTCAAAACTAGACATTTGCAGATTTCCAGACGGAAGGCTCGATTTGACGTCGCTGCAACAGGAGACTCGGGACTTGACGGTTGACAACTGGTCCCAAGATGACGCACTTTCTGACTTCCCTTTGTCCAGGAATTTGGGTGATTCTTTGGACTGTTGATTGCAAGAAGAGTAGAACGTGTTTTTAGCAGTACTGTCTTCCAAAGACACAGTACTCGTACAAAGTTT